>PVKA01025815.1:0-32518 GCA_004027165.1 Ctenomys sociabilis
ATTGTATTTTATTTATACTTTCACAAAGTTAGCAACATGTGACACAGGGTTTCCTAGTGAATAATAGCTGACTTTAACTGGACAGGATATTTATCTCAGGACTCAGTGAGGTAGGTTGTTTGCTTTATGGCAGAGATTATGTTTGTTTCTGGACAACACTGTGAGAGAGCAAAATGGGTCTTTCCTGGGAGGCTGCAAATCCCTTAACTTGGTCTTCATTTTATCTGTGCTTGGCATATCATAGATGATCAATAAATATTTACTGAATAGCAACTGGGACACAATATTTATTTGTTAGGACAAATGGTAGATTAGCCAGGCTAGTTTAAAAAATAATATTATATCTTGTTGAAGAGACATAACTTACAGTTGTTAAGATGCAGTGCCATATTTTGACACATGAATATAACGCAGCATGAGGACATCAGATACTTAGCACATCTGTCACCTTGTTCACTATCGGGTTTTATGGTGCAACATTTGAAATATACTCTCAGTTAATTTGAAACATAAAGTGTGTTATTATTGACTTTAGTCACCCTTCTGTCCAATGAATTTCAAAACCTATTCTCTTGGTTCATCTGACATACTGTACCTTTTGATTAAGGGACAACCCACAGTGAGAGAGGTGCCTGTCAAGTGTGTGCAAGACCCTTGCCTCTGGCCCTGTTGACTAGGAATCCTGTTGAGCATATAGGTCGTCAGGGGCAGAGAAGTAGACAGATATAAATAAGAGGTTTTTTTTTTTTTTTTTTTTTTTTGGTGGAACTGGGTATTGAACTCTGGCCCTTGTGCTTGCCAGGGAAGCACTTATTCCACTGAGCCATCTCCCTGTCCCAAGAAAAGGAGACAGAGAACCTAGGCCCAGGGCTTATGGTGCACCATGCAGTGTAGGCATAGTGGTAGTGAGCTAAACCTTGGGAAGTAAAGAGAACAAGGACAAAGAGGTAGAGTAAAGCTAGGTCCAGTTTTCTTGGCTCGGTTCCCTCCCTTGCCACTCACAGGAGCTGATAGCTGGGTCTCTTCATGCCTCATCTTCTCAGCAATGAAGTGGAGCTAATAACTACCTGGGTCAGAGAGTTGTTGTGCCATTTATCAAGCTAACTGTTTTTACAGAAAAAAATATTTCTTGAAAAAATATTTCCTGAGCACCAACAACTGTTAGATATATCACAAAAGAAAGGTATAAAATTCTGTAAAGTACTCATAGGCCCCTTCTTTAATCCTGGCTATCACATTGTAATTTGTTTGCTTAGATCTTAGAAGAAATTTTGAGTGGATTAGCACATGGCTCAGCCTTGTTGCATGACAAATCATGCCATCATGCCATAATAGAAAATGACAGCTATGATTTTTGGCTCATTTACAGGCTGAAGATTCATGCTGGGCTCACATGAGTGGTTCTTCTGGTTTTGCCCGTGCTGTTCTGGCCACCCATTGGTTGGTTGGAGACTTACTGGTTTGGGATAACCACACAGATTCTCATTTCTCAGCAATGTAGCATGGGTTTGTTTTCATGATGTAAGAACTTGAAGAGAGGATAGAAGTAGGCCCTTTAAGATCTAAAAATCTGAAAGTACCTCAGATTTGCTTTCACTGGATTTTACAGCCAATGCAATTCCTAAGTCCAGGTCCAATTCAAATCATGGACAAGTGAATCCATCTCTTACAGTCCAGAGCTTCACAGTCATATTGCAAATGGTGTGGCTGCTGGAAGAAGCAGGGAATCAGGACTTTGTTTTCAGTCTGCCTCAATAAATAGCAATGTTGCATTAGAAAATGTTTACCAACTGCCTGGAAAGAGTAAACAAGTCTTCTTCTAATGCTCATCAATGTCTATGCCATAAATTCTGCACTGACTCCAAGCTACCACTGTGACGCTGCTGAATAGTTTTAAGACAAGTTTTTGAAGATTTTAGAAGGAGAACACAATTGACCTTCACAAACCCATTTGAGTCAGCTCCAGCACACCACTGAGAAATCTAGGGGTTTGCAATGACATGCTGGAATTTCTGGTCCTCACATCTAGAGAGCTAGTTAAGATCACCTTTTACTGTATGGTGCTACCTGTCCTCATAGTGGGTAAAATCTTCTCCAAATTCTCATAGTGGGTAAACAATATTTAGAGGCCTTTGTCACAGAAACAATGGATACGTAGAAGGTGTCATTACACAATTGTCATATTGCTCAGTGACTGAAGTAGTATTATGTATGTGTTTGACTGCACGCAGGCTGGACCCAGGCTTTCAAGCTATGGGAACCAATCTTCCATTCCACCTTGATTACCTAATGGCGGTGGTGGTCTCGGGTCTCTGCCCCAAGCCTGGCAGCCACCGCGAAGCACTCGCCAGCAGCTGGGAAGTGGCGTTTTATGGCAGCTGCAGCATTTCATGGTGGGAAGAACCGTGGCCTCTAGACGGCTGCAAGAAGGTCTTTACATAGAGGGCCCAGAAGGCAGGTCTGAAAGCTCGACCTCTTAGGGCCACTGAACGGAGTGGATCTGGGCGCAGATCTGGGTGTCGGGGTGACTGTTGTGTCCCAGTTGGAAGAGACCGCACCCTCCTGGCCACCACGGCAAATAAACCCTCACCGGCCCTGGAAGGAGAGAGAGGCGATGCCGAGGATGAAGGTAAGGGCTGGTGGGTCTTGGGCTGTTGCCAGAGAGAACTAAAGTAACATTCCATGCTGGCCTAATTGGAAATGCCCACCGCCCCATGGGAAGATTTACTGGCGTCTTGGAAGGCCTGTGTAAATAATATGAAAAAGCTGCTCTCAACATTCCCCCCAACCTTTTAAAAGAAAACTTGCTGCATGTGGACAGTATAGATGTGAAGAGGTGGCCAACATATGCTAAAGTGATTAGAAAAACTACATGTCTTGGAAACGTCCATTTGTTTAAAAAAAATGACAAAAAGTCACTTCTTCTGTACTTTTTTAGATCGTCTGGAGTAGTGACACTAGGAATTGTAACTTGTCCACATTTGTTCTGAGGGTTAGAGGACACGGGGCAGAAAACAAAAGGTCCAGTACCAGACAGGATGCATGTAGAAGATGTTTGTATTGTACCCATTGTTTTGTGTGTGCACTTTAGTCTTCATATATATAATATTATATATATATATATATATATATATATATATATATATATATATATATATATGGCAATGCTGAGTACTTTATTCAAATATCTGGTCGTTGGAGATATTCTAAAGTGCCTGATAACATGTTAAAAGGTAGAAGTAGTGAAATAATGCAGTTTTTAAATCTCTTGTTAGCGCTCGCATTAAGTGTTATGGTGGGTGGGGAGGCAAAGGCCCTCCTGAGCAGTACACTTTGTTCACAAACCGGTTCTTAGAAGATAAGTCAATGGAGAGGGCTGAGGGCACTTACAGCACCACAAGTTGCCACTGTCCCCTAGGTCTGTGGGCTCTGTTTGCTTTGCTGTGTAGGGAGGGTGTGTAAAGGCTAAATGGGACCTTTCACAACATCTAGTCTTCTTAGATGCTAAGCAGGTTGCCAGTTTCGATTAATGTAGTTAATAAACTGACAAGTTTTGAAATAAAATTACCAGGAAATTGTCTTTGGAAAGTGTGAGCATGTTAGCCCACTGGGTTAGTGGAGAAAGGAAGGGTTCGAGATTCATATTTTCAAGACACTTTCAACTATTGTTACATGTGTACAGTTTAACCAAGACTGTTGTGCATATAATGGACAAATTGAGTCCTTACTTGAAACATCTAGACTTACCCTGGATGTTTAGAAGTGTCCAAGGAATGTTAAATGTAGAGATAGTAAAATATTACTTTGTAAAAAAAAATGTATATATTGTAACCATCCTACTAACCTGTTTTAAAACTTAAAACTGTTTCATTGCTATTGTATCTTTTTGCTCATTAAAACAGATAAAAAATAAAATAAAACAAAAATCTCACAGAGGTGAGCGTTTGTTTTAAGTTATGGAAAGAATAATATGGTGGGTTGAAGATTTTAACATTCCTTTATGTGCATTAAAGAGATAGAGCGCTGAGTACAAGAAACTGGTTGCTGAAGAAAATGTATGCAAAAAAGAAGGAATTTTGCTGCTATGAGTAAAGAATGGAACCTTATTGGTAGATGATTCTACAAAGTTGTAATATAAATGTAGGCAATATTCACTCTTCTTTGTTTCCTTTTTGTTTGAAACCATTGGGATCTATCATTGACTGTTTCCTTACCCTTAAACATCAACACATTGAAGAAACAGGAAGTGTCATCCTGATAACCTGTTAAATTCAAATGGATATTTCCATGATAGAGACCCTTGCTGTAGGGTGTTGTTCTACCTTCTCACTCCCTCCAGATTTGTTTCACCATACTAGAACTGGTTGGACTTCCACAGTCCAAGGCAGATGAGCTGAGAGATCCATGCAGTGCAGCGAAAACAAAAATTAGCTTCTGACCCAGTAATCCCTGCCAGTTCTGAAGGTGCCAACCGCTATTGTGAGACCTTTCCATATTTTCCTTTTTAAAAAAATTTTACTGAAGAACAAATAGCAGTGAGACAGTTTCAGATCAAATTAGCAGGACAGATTCAATAATTAATACATTGCATATTGTTTTCATAGTGGTTCTTTGTCATACAAGGTGCATTCTTGATATTCTACTTACAAATACCATTCGAGCAGACCATATTTTCACTGAAAGGCTGTTGCTTGAGGTTCTCAAACTCCAGATTTGAGGATAATGCTGACAACCAGGGGATAAAGGGATCTCATAGGAGATGAATTATATGGGAACCTGGCTGTGCATGTATGATGTGATTTGCATTCTAAGTCAAAATCTAGAGTATGTTGAGTTTATTTTAATCTGTCTCTTCTTTCTTCCCCTCATCTTCTCACCTATCCTTTCCTACCCCCACTCCAAGTATTTAAACACCTGCTAAATTCTAAGCATTATCTAGGGCACTGAAAACTCAACAGAGAAACAGGAAAGATACCTGCTACCCACATGGGGATCCTATTCCAGCAAAGAGAGAGAAAAAATCAATTAAGAAGTAAATAGGTAAATTACTCAGTGTATTAGGGCATTGACAGCTCTAGGGAAAAAACAGAAAAGCAGAAAGGAAAAGAATTAGTGCCGGGGAAGGGAAATTGAGTAGAATTTTAAAGTTATGTCATTAGTACAGAAAGTGGCCCCAAGAAAGTTATTATCTGGGTAGAGATTTGAAGGCAGTGAGGCAGTAGGGGTGAAAACCCTGAGACGATCTGGAAAAAGGGTTCCATAAGAGACAATAGTGAAATAAGTCAGACACATAAGCTGAAATATCACATAATTCTTCACAATTCTTTGAGGAGATTTGTTCCTCACATAATTTTTTAGCACCATCAGCATATAATTATTTATTTTTCTTTATGGGTTCAACAGTGTTCACCCTTACACATAAGGAAGCATTGCATGGCTTCTATTTGATGTATCCAATTGCCTGCATTACTAGTCTTGCACTTGGGATCATTTATTAAGTAAAATAAGAATTACTTGAATACAAGCACCACAATCCAGTCTGGTAACCAGAGATGACCACTAAATCACTAGCAGCCAAGGAGTGTACAGTGGGTTCACTAAACAAAGATTTCTGTCCTGGGTGGGATGGAACAGAATGACATGAGATTTCAAAATGGCATGTATTATAGTTTGTTTCTAGTTATCCCTGCAAAGCCTCATGAAGTCATGAGATGGTTTCTGCAGCTTGTGATTGACTCATGATCCATTGCTGGAATTGCAGATGTGAGCACTGCACCTTGGCCCAGAGGTGGGTAATCTGCCTTACAATGTAAGGAGTGGAAAGCGGCTAGCTAGCTGCCTGAGCTGCTGCCCTCGCTTTGCTCTTGCACTTTACTACTGCCTGTCATGTGTCACTCCGCCTTGGATCCAGCCAAGCGCAGACTGAAACCTCTGCTAACTGTGTCCTTCCTTAATTCTGGGTGTTGGATATTTGTCCGAGCAATGAGAGAAGAGAAACTGAGACATCATGCAATTTAAAGTTTACTAATTATTTTTAGATTTTTCCTTTTACTGATTTAGGACTTTTGTTGACGTCGGGTAACTAAACTGCAGATAAAAGAGGAATCCTACAACTTTTGTCTACTTGATGGAGAACTCGGTAACATATTTTCTGTGGTATATACCATGCACTGGGCATTTACAAAAAGCATATTTGTGACTGTGACCACATCTTGGACATCTTTACCACAAGGTTCAGTGTAGTCGTGGGGCTGCTGGCTCAGAGTGATGCTGCCAGTGCAGAGCAGCTCCACAACGCTCAGAGTATACGCTCCCCTTGTGGTACCATGGGACTCACTGCAGCAAGAGGCTCCTGCTTAACCTATGTTCTCACTCCTAATTCCCTTTGTCACTGACTCATCCTGTCCAATATAGATTATGTCCACAGATGAAGTGAATTTATTCCAGATCAGGCATCTCATATTGGCTGAATATAGAGAAAGATGAGGCACAAAGATTTTAAGTGACCTGTCTCCCTGAATTGCCTCATGGAAGAAGTCCACCTGCCTGCCAGGAACACCTGCTGAGGACATCATCTGTATGAAAAATATAATGCTACTGGGTTCAGCAAATGAAATTCTGTGGGTTACTTATTTAAACTGTGAGTATTATCCTAATGCATGTGAGTTTTTCTCATAGTCATATTATGTTGTTAGCAAACACCATTAGCTTTATAGGAAAGAGAAAAAGCTGAGTATCTGAACAAAATCCCTTGGCTAAAGTCACTCAGCTAGCTAATGGAAGGCATAGGACTCAGGCTGGCTTTTACTATGTGGTTTTTCACATTACATTTAGGGAAGAAAACACAAAATACAATTGTTCAGTAATAAATATGATCATTAGCAACCATACAAGTATTCAGCTATAACACCTTTAAGGAAACCTGTCAATGAAACTATTAATCAACTATAGTTTTAAAAAGTAATCTATTAGGATAGGTGAAAACTTTATTTTTTTCAAATATAAAAATTAAGAAAGGCAAATTACTGTAATGGTAAAAACTGCAGTGGTTTGGGGTGAAGTGTTTTTGCTAAAATTTGATTTTAGTCTAGAAGTTCAATGTTCTTGTGAAGTAAACCCACTATGTGGCTGGCAGCTTATTGGCTTCGGAAGATAGCCTCAAGGAAGGAAATATTGCTTGATAAGTTCTAATTTCTGCATCTTAATGCTGTGCCTGAAATGTACTGAGTGTAAGGTTTCTAGTGAGGATTATTCAATAGAATTGTCATTTCCCTCACTTTGTTATCACAGTAATAACTCCTTGGAATTCAAATCCGAAAAAATGTCAAAAGGCATTTTTGCCCCTCTATCTGTTTACTACTGTTAATTTGGGCAAGTTTGTTAGACAATAATGGGGCTATTGTCTCTTTCAAAATGGAAAGGCTCTATTGTTTCCATGTTCTATAATGTTAGAATTACAAAATAAGTAAATTTAGGAAAGATTGCCTCTCCTTTTGTAAATATAATGCAAGACTACACTTTGGAGTCCATGCCCACATGGTTCTTTTTTTTTTTTTTTTTTTTGAAATTTCATGTGAAGATAGGAAAATTACATTACCACTGTCAGGTTCAAATTTAAAATATATTCTCCCTGTAGAATACAGGAGAGACAGGAGCTTTCTGAATTAAAAGGACATTTCAGGTTTTGACTTAAAATCCTACTTTTTCTGCATGAAACTGGATTTCATGGGCATTTGCTTAAGATTTCCAAAGTGGAAATTATCCGTCTGTCCATTATCAGTAAAACGCATAAACTGTGGTATATTCTTACAATAGAACATTACATAGCAACAAGAAAGAACTGCGTAGAATTATGTGATGGGATTTTTCACTCAGAATGTTAACTGAAAAACATTCAGCTACAAATGAATTCATATTTTATTTTGTGATAGAGGACTTTATAGATAGGCCAGACCCAAGAAGAAGAATCCCTTTAGCTGGAGCCCAACTATATAATGAAAAGAGCCCTAGATGACATGGTAAAATGAGTGGCTTAAAAGAAGAGCTCATATATCACTAGAACAGGGCTGGGAAAGGAAAATGTGTAGGTCCTAACTAAGCCTACACAGCTTTAAGCCACAGGGAAAACAACTCAGTATTTCCCCTTATCTCTCTAACAGGTTCAAAGATCTGACATCTTTTTCTGGTCCTGAGTAAGCAGATCAAATGAGATGCTATTTCCTATAGTAGTTTCCTTAAAGAAATCAGATCTTTAAATGATTCTATGAAGCTCTAAAATTCTATAAATTTTGATAGAAGGAGGACTTTGAGAATTTATAAGATCTGTATTAAGAGTTGTGGAAAATTGCAATATTATAATGCCTCTCTTATCTAATCAGCCCTAAAACAAACATCTCAGATAATGAAATGTTGTTAGAAATCCTTTAAATCAAAGAGAACATCATTTCATTTTCAGAGATTTTTCTGTTGCTCTTGCTTTTAATTATTTCATCCATATTCTTCTATAGCTATCATCCTGCATCCTTATAGTACCAAAGGCAGTATCAGGCATGGTTGATAGTTACCATTTTTAAAGAATGGTCCTATCCTTCAGTTTCACAGTCTCACAAATACAGGGCTAAAAGGCATTTAAAATCAGAAAAGTTTTCACTAAGACACAGCCTTAGCCTGTAAATGTTGATATGTCTTATTAAAGATGAGTCTCTCAAAAATGGGCATGGGAGGCACATCTCAGCAGTACAAAGAATGGAGCACAGTCATGTGACTACACATTCACTATTGGGTATTAATTATTAAAACTTCAGTAATGTTAAACAGCAGAAAATGTGGCATACAATTAACTGTCCCACTGCACCCTCCTTTCTTTATTTTTCATTTTTATTTTTATTTTTTGCAGAACCCATGATTGAACTTAGGCCCTTGCACTTGCCAGGGAAGCACTTTTTTCACTGAGCCATCTCCCCAGCCCCCCTCCTGACTCTTAAGTCCCTTCATCCTGGCACATAGTTGCCATATAGAAATATAATTTCCAGACTCCTTTGCTGCTAGCCTAGACCACGTGATTCAAGTTCTATCATTGCAATAAATGGAAATTACATAAATTGCTAAGTCACTTTCCCAATGAAGGAGAGATGCTTTTCCTGGACTTAGTTTCAAGTTTTTCTCCCTACTACTTACTACTTAGAAATGGCGACAATTCAAAGAAGCTTGAAATCACATTTTCTGGGTGGCGGGACCTCTCAACCTGGATCCTTGTATTACGTTGTGAAACAGAACTTGCCTTGTGTCATGTGCTATTAAGAGAGACGGAGAGAGAAATAAGCTTCTGTTTTGTTTGATCAATGGCATGTTTTTAAGGTTCTTGTTTTTGCGTTAGATAACCCAGAAAGGAAGTGCTATGTAATTGTAAGTGAGTAGAAAAAAATAAAAGGAAAGAGTTCAGTACTATATCTTAGAAAAACACAAATGGGAGAAAATCCAATACAACTTAACAAACATTTCCACATACACATTTGTTTACAGGGGAGCACTTGAGATTCATAACGTAAATTATCCATGCACTGCACGTGTCCACGGGATGCTCACTCTTGGCCTCAGTGGCCCTGCTGGCCACCATGTTCCTTAACCATGACTTTCCCAGCACAACCTCAGATAAACCACAAAAAATTACAAATAGAGCTAGAGATGTGTTGAGAGTTTTGTATGTGTGGTTGTTCCTGTGTGTATGTATAGGTTGTGTTGTTTATCACACTGACTTTTAGCACAACTTTGTGAGATGTGATAAATATCATTGCCATGATTACTTTTCAGATAAGAATGTGGATGTCTCATAGATAATTGGCTACATTATCTTTCTACATTCTTCACTACTCATCCATATTCTCTCTTTTTTGCAACAGTATAGCATGTGATAGATTAAAGTGGCTGCAATTTTTGTTTTCCTCATCAACATATAGAATATAGTGCTTTTAAATATGGGCTGTGTCTCAGTTATTCTTCTTTCATTGCTAGGACAAATATACGACACTCAAAATGAAGGGAGGAAAAAGTTAATCTAGCTCACAGTTCCTGCAGGTTTCAGTCCATACTCAGCTGGGTCCAGGGCAGAGCAGTGCAAGCAGAGAGCAACCCCCCACCTTACACTGTCATGCAAATCACCTGCCCCAGCACAGGGGCAGCATCTTCACCCACAGTAATCAATCACAAGCTCCAGAGGCTGCCCCATGACTGCAGAAGGCTTTAGAGGGACACCTAGACACCAACGGTAACAGGCTGCTTGAAGGGAGTGTGGAATAACCATGCTTGGTTAATTCCTGGCTTCAGATCTCAAGTCACTGCCAGACTCATTTAATCTCTCTTGAGTCAATTGTTTGTACAGTACCAATTTCGTGAGGTCAACGGAACAGCTGTGTGCAGGAGTGCCAAGTAACAAACACAGCTGAGCTCAGCTGGTCCATTAAGGTCTCTACATGGAGAAAAGTTGTCTCGGATGGCCCAGGCAGGCTGTCTTCCAGTAGCACAGCACCCACAGATACCTCACACCACATGGAATAAAAGAATCACAGGCTAAGCATGGCCCAAACTCCAGCCCCACAAAATCATGAGATATAAAAACAAAGTTGCAAAAATAAAAAAAAAATAACAAAAACCAAAGTTGCCTTCATTTCAATCACTAAGTTTTGAGGTGTTTTATTACACAGAAGTACAATATCAGGATATAACATTTACTGAAGGTGACACTGAGAGTATAAATCACACCTTTACACATTTTTATTTGTGTAGAGCTCCAGTGAACAAACAAAAACATCCTTCAGAAGACGGATTGGCTGTTTCTGGACATAAGGGACATAATAACCTCTGTCCTTTGGGAAAAATTTAGTGAGATACTTTCAGTTCTGCTAATTTTATCTGGGGAAGCTGCATCTACCAAATGTGGAAACAAAGGGGACGTCTATTTATACCCTTCTCCTGCTGGAGAAAGCACACTAAAGTCATCGTGCAGATCAGCCCTCCTGCTTTCGGGAGCCAGCTAGTGTGATATAGTCATGATTTTCTTTCTGCCTTCGTGCATCATGGAACACAACATCTGTTCATGTACAAATTGTGGAATCAGAGGAAATTTTTACAGTGAAGTATTTACTATAATCAGGTTGTAATTTTAATTGTACATGCTGTAATACAGTATAGGTAACATGCCTTTTAAGACATACCACACAAATATTCTAATTGGAAAGTCTTTTTTGGAGATGGTAAAGAGTGATTTGGCTTTATTTTACATTCAGTAAAAGTATCCAGGATAATTTTTCTTGAACCCTGGTGACCATTATATTTATTCACTAGTTTTCATTTTATGTGTTATTAATGTTATTAAATGCATGAATAGCTTTATATCAATATCTTAAAGAAATTGAATTTTAATTTTCATTTTAAAGTAACCATGTTATATTGAAGTGGTTCACATGTGTCTTTTCTTCTATATTTAGGTCCAATTACATTAAAAGTCTTATAATCTCATGAGAGTAGAAGTTCTGGGATCAAAATGGAATAAATCACTCCTGGTAGCTTTTGTAGCAAGGTACTCAATACATCGTTTTGCTTTTTTGTAGAAAGGCAGAGGGCTTTATGCATTGTGATCTAAGGGACATCGAAGCTCAGAATATCCTCTCTTTGGTTTGGGGACTGAGACCTGGCTACACAGCTACATCCAATTATGCTTTCTGATTTAGCTGACAAAATCTGGGCAATTGTAAGTCTTCATAACAGTAGCTGTGATTTAAAATAGGCCCTGAGGGCCAGCAAGATAGCTCAGTGGACTAAGTGCCTGCTTAGGCAAGTGCAGGAACTGGAGTTCGATTCCTGACACCACAAACCATGCCAGCTCTGCCCCCCAGGCGCACTAAGCCTATGACTAAGACTGGGCATGGTGAGGCTCACCTGTAATCCCAGCACCGGGTAGGCTGAAAATAGGTGGATCACTATGAGTCCAAACTGTGTAGTGAGACCCTGTACCAAATACGTAAAAAGTAAATAAATAAAATAAAACAGACCCTGGCCTGATCCTTCTGTGTAAACTAGTCACATCCCAAGGAGAGATAGATCAGAGAATTTTGTTTTTAAGCTTTGAATATGGGATTTGCTGAAGGAAGGAGCAAATGAAATAGGTAAGGGAGACAGCCAAAAGTGGAAGAGGAAAGAATTGAATGTTTTATCAAAACTATGCTGAAAATGGTCATATATTATGGACTTCATCAGGTTTCGAAGATAGTCTAAGGTTGAAGACATCAACTTAAAAAAAATTTCCATCAGAGATTTTATTCCAAACCACATTTACTCAATTCATTATAGTGAATTCAATTCATACATGCATGAAATGTTTACTGAATAGCTGATAATGTCAGCAGTCAGGGTCATTTTGTTTAATACCTGTGAAATCCTGGAATATAATAGGCACTCAGTAAATTTAAAAAAGCAAAATGTAGGAAGTATATGTTCAACTTCAAATTTAATTGCGGTATTTCTTTTATTTTGCCAGCATATCGAGGAGGAAGATACAGATAAAACTTGTGGCTCTGGAATGATAGTTGATGTTTGGTAATTCGGGGCAGAAACAGGTTCATTAAACAGTTGATACAGCAAATGCAAGTGTCATATTGGGTGGGAAAAACATGCCAGAGAGCCATGAGGTCCCTTGTGAGTCCACAGCTCTTGGAACCAAAGAAACATACCCCCTCCTTTCCACTCTATTTTCATGTTCTCTGTGTAGAACCACTGACCATACAAAAGGAAGAATGAAATGGTAACGAACATAACATTGAAAGACACAGAATGTCTTTAATGTGTCTGACATTTTATGGTATTTAAAATAAGAATAAAACACCAGCTTGCCTTCCTATTATAGCAAATGGATGGAAGTTGGCATCTTTTCCATAACAAGTTTCCAGGAAAGAGACTCACTGTGTTTATTACAGCTATTGGGGGAAAAAAAGAACTCAAAAAGTAATAAACTTTTCAAATTTTTTCCTTTAAGTAAAAGTTGCCCAACCCCACTTTCTTTAGTGATACACATGCTTGGGATATATTAATATCTGTTAATAAGCCCCACTGGACTAAGGAACTGAATTGTTTCATCTAATTGTAGTTAATCTAAGTAGCTGTATGCGGCTTTTGCATAGGTTCAGTTCATCGTGGAAGCCTTGGACTATATCTAATCTGAGGAAACATCAATAGTACATGATTTCCTTATAATTTTTGGTTAATTTAATGGCAGTTTCTCTGATTTCTAGCATCTCCAAATACCTATCTTTACAATAATCAAACTGAGGGCTCCTACTTTTACCTTATCAGTGCACTGTACTTCAGTTTATGTGGAACACGTGGTCACACAGAACTTCTGGGCAGTCTGCCCCTGCTTACAGTGCTGCCAGGTGGGAACTCAATTTTAGATGTCATGGTCTCATCAGACCCCAGATACCCAGGACAACATTCTACTTATACACTGGATAATTACTAAGTTAAACACTGGTGAAAATAGTTAGACTTGATCAACCAGAAATATGGTACTGGGATTAAAAACAAGGAAGATTCTGTTAGTCAGACAAAAGCAGTATACAATAATTTGTTGTGCTAAAAAGGATCTGAGCAACGTAATGGCCTCTTGAACACCGGAATTATGAGGATAAAGACCCTAGGAAGCCAGGAGCCTCTGCAGCAGAAATAGGATAAGAAGGACTTATTCTATTTTGAGAGTAAGTCCTCAAGATCAGACTGGCAAGACTTAGTTTAAAATCTATTTCCACTGTAGCCACTATCTTTAGAAATCACTGAAACCCACAGTTCTAACAATGACTTATCTCTTTTTTCTGAGCTAGCCCAAGAAAGTGTCTGGTTTCTAAACTACACAGATGCAGTAGACTGATGTGTGACTGAATCCTTCCCCTGTTCTTCCACCACAAAAGAACACGAGATGGTATGAATTCTAGATCTACTGGACCTGACAACCAAGTCAGATGGAAGACTAAGACACAACCTCCCTGATTTGTGTCTCCTTTGGGGCTTCCCACAACATGTGTTGCAGATAAATAATGTCAAAAGTAATGATAAAAACCAGTAACATAGTTGAAGTAAACCAGTAACATAGTTGTTCCTTTAACATTAAGTCTTATATGTAATGCATAAGGGAGTGTACTAGGCTTTCATAGGAGGGAGTGATGGTACAGAGGGCTCATTCACGCCAGTAGTGAGTAGAAACACACAGTAGGGCATTGAGTTACGGCATTGCAATGGCTCGAAAGCCTCTAGGCCATAGGGCTTATCAGCTGATCATCATCTTATGAGACCACTGCTGTCCTTATGGCCTCTTGTTGAATGGAATGTCAGTCACTACCCTGCAAATCACTCTGTTTAAATAAAGGGAAAGTCAAAATGTACAGGCTGGGATACTTTGTCCTGGCAGATGAGGAACGTCAAAGCTGGCATAATTCTCAATGTCTTAAACTGGATTCCTAAAAGCAGAGCCCGAGAGAGAATTTTCAGGATGGCAGAGTCGGTAAGGTTAAGAACTGAGTGAGGCTGGACCAGAACTTAGCTAGCATCTCTTCAGTTTAATATCAGCAGTCTGATATTAGGTTTACTTGTACTACACTGACCCCAGACAAGGGGCTAGTGTTTTATGTTTCTGGATCAGGCACTGCGAGTGAACTAAGCATCTAGAATGGAGATGATCTGGTGGGCCAAGAGTCATGCTCTAGGCAGGTCTCGCTGTGGCCTGCTAGTAGCTACACCCAAGGCAGTTGGGGTCCAGTAGTTCACTCAGAGCCCAGGCCCAAGAAGGAGGCCTGGGGAACCAAGTGGATCAATATATGTCACACATTTCTTCCTACATAGGGTTTCTGGTTGCTGAGTTAAAATAGTGTGTTTAAAAATTTTTATATTGATTTCTATAGCAGGCTTCATCATACTGAGAATTGTTCAGGATATAGATGGAGACCCTGGAAATTTTTGAGTAGACAGAACTGGATTCCTGTGACAGAGAGTGAAATGAAGACAAGAATCAAAGCCATCCCAAAGCACTGAGGATATCCTTCTTCAATGCAAGGGTGACAGGACAGGAAATCATAACCCTTTGCCATGACAAAAGTGTCAATTTTGATTCAAGGGAATAAATAATACCAATCAGTGCTTAGCATGAGGCACAGTACATAGTAGATACTTTTAAATATTTGTTTAACATTTGAATATATGATTAAAATGAATGGATAAAACTTTGAATAATTCAGTAATAATAATTGCTCCTAATTTTAATTTCTTCCCCATTCCTCATTTAAGTTATTCAGTCCACATTTATAAAATAAAATTTCCTGCAGAGGAAGGTGTACTTTTTAAAGAAGAAAACTAAACTGTACAGCCACTCCAAAATTTATGATATAAACAAATTAGTCTACTGATACCATGTATCATGCTTATTTCATTAGTCCCAAAGCTATTTGTTGACAGCTTCTTGTTAACGAGCAATGTTTATTCTCAAACTCCTTGAAGTATGGCTATAACTGTACATTAGCAAAGTATGACAATGAAGCAAATAATTCCTTTTTGTGAAATATATAAATTATTGAAATTGGATCGATTCACATTTTTTCATTTGACTAACAAAAAGTATTTGACAATTTAAAAAATGTATAAGTTTGCAACACCTAATAAACTATCATTACTATCTCTGCAGTAAGAAAAATAGGGGAGCATTCATTAGGATCTTCATCTACTTAGAATTATGTGGCTGTTATTGTTGTCATTTTTCAAAAATAAGAAGGGAAAGGGAATACTTTCAATTTCAGCTTTGTCAAAAAATGTGATTGAGATGGAATGGTAGAAAAACAAAAAGTCTTGTTTTGAACTCCTTTTTGTAAATATGAAAATCCTTTTTGCAATAAAAAATAAAGGAAAATCTTTAGGAAATTATTATAAATCTATTCATAATATACACCTACATATAACTACATATGTAGATATTGAACATAGACCATTATTTGATGTAAAATCATCCTGAGTGGTGATAATTAAATTCCAAGAGGAGAAAATAAACTATGTCAGTCAGTACTCAGCTGTGTCCAAAGCTCTGGACATTTGATAATATTTCATGTGTATATATCATATATATTACTTTCGTTAATGAATTTTATATATTTAATGCATATTTGATATTGTGACAAAATTAGAGAGCATTGGATCTATATGATTGTTGGCTAGTATCACTGAAGAATATTGAAAGATGAAGTGAATATGTCCTCCTGAGTCTTACATTGCTAGGGGCATACCAATATCTTTTGGAGGGAGGAAGAGGAGCTTTTTAAAAATTGAAAGCAATAGGAATATTTCATTTCACTTTACAACATACTGTTGCTTCTACGAAGCTCCAAGTTTCTTCCACACTTGAGCTGTCTTTGAAAAACCTAACAGAATTTGATATTCTCCTAAGACATACTGCACTTATACCTTGGCTTCTTCACTCTACCCAAGTTTATCACTGTTCACTCACTGGACAGCACAGAAGAACCAAAGCTAAGGGGCTCAGAATGAAAGCCCTCAGGGAAATTTTTCTCCTCTGCTTTTCTTTTTCTTGTCTAAACATTGAGAGCTTGGACCTATACACCACAGCAGAGTCAGCAGCCTCAGACAGAAGAACCTTGGGAGTGATCACATTGATGGTCCTAAGACCCTGGAATCACCGCCTTATCTCCTGGCCTGCATTGGACTTTAAATGTCCCCCAACATGTGGTGCTAGCAGGAGCTGATGGAGTTATCTAGAGGTGGAAACTAGTGAAGGAAGTCAGGCCTTTGGAGACCTTAACTGTTGTTACACCTTCGCTACTTCCAAAGCAGATCAATGGGGCCAAGCAACCGTAGACTGAAACTCTGAGGTGACATAACCCTTTTTCCTTGTAAGCTGATTATCTCAGGTAATAAAGCTAACGTACTTCTCTTGAAAATATTTACCAGTTCCTATTTACTTGTTTTGTGTATCGGATGATTTTTCACCTGAGGGTTCTTAACCCAATCCAGTAAGGCTGTGAATTCTCATGAGAAAAATCATTACTTTTTCTTTTTAAAGCAATAACAGGAACTAATTATTTCCTTAAAGTATGCATGTAGGCAACAGAGAGTAATAGTAACATCAGTACCTGTGACTCTTTCATTTATGGAAATTAGAAACATATTCATCTATGGCACAGTCAGGCAATTTTCCTGAAAAAAATACCCTATTTCTACACAACACTAGTTACCATTATGGTAGGTATTCCTCTTATAACTATGTCTTATTAGTTAATGTGTTAGTAAAAGTCAGCACATATTATCAAAATTTATTTCAATGTTCTTCTGACATCGATTAAATATAATGTAAATTATTCCAAGGAAGGCTCATGGACTTCCTCAGCCTACCACCCAGGGGCTCAAACAAAGCTGAAGATTGTGCCAGCCTCAGTATCTACTGAATCTGTCTATCTCCTCTATACATCTGCTATGACAAGATATTTTTTCATCCCCAAAACATCCCTTGATAGCTCATGAGCCAGTATTTTGATTTTATTGTTCCTTGCTTTGCATCTTTATCTCTGAGAAGATGTTCCTTTTGAGAATATTTGAAAAGTAGAAGCTCAAAGAGGCCTTAGCTGAAATTCTTAGGCCGACTCTGAATATATCTTCTTGTGCTTTTAGGGTTGCTTGCGTATCACCAGCCTTCAGCCTTTATTGTATTTTATTTTTGAGTCCATGTGTCTGTCTCTATCATTCTACTATATGTCTCTGGATGATAAACATTGTTTTTCATCACCCAGCTTCTGCAATAGCAATTGCTATGCTGCAGACACTCAAAAGTTGTGTAGGAAATCAAGTTAAGGCTGTTTTTCTGAGGATGATATATTAATAGAGCATTACTGACAGGGCATAAGAGTAGAGCGGTATGGCCATGTGCCAGAACCTATTTGCTTTCAGTGATTTCCTGAGTGTAAGATGGTACTGTCATCTGCCCACAACACCAGTCCCCTTAAAACCACATGACTGATTGACTTCAAATAAATCCCAGTTCACCAAAGCATCTCTTCTTATTACAAGGAAGGCTGGCTGCAGGCAAAGGTGATGGACAAAAGCCTGTTTCAGGAACCTTGACATCCCTTCTAATTAGTTTTGCCTTCCTTCTGGAAGGCACTGTGTTCATTTGCACAGCAAGCCTCCAGGGATGTTTTGATATCCAAGAGTGTCCAGGGATACTTCCTACAGCGAGTACTCCAAGGCTACCCTCTTAAGAGTTCTGACCTTTGTCTACTCTATCCCTAAAACCCTGCCTGCAGGATCTATTCAGCTGACAGTGCCCTAAGACAGTTGATAAGTTTTAAATCAAACTCTGCTCACCTATTACATAGTGGCCATTGTACATTGTTTTATCCTTTTTATGTGCCATATGCTATGCCATGGTCTAGGATAGAGAGATAAAAATGTAGTCTCTACCCTCAGGGAGTTCTTAAAAGGATATGGACAATTATATTTTAGTCTATTAAAGTCATATCAGGGAGCACAGAAAGTATATTATCTGAACTTGGGTTCTCAGAAGCAGACTCTTAGACGAGGTATTGGAAGGGAACCTTTTACTTGAATTATCTCAGGAGCCAATGCGGGAAGGAATGGAAGTGAGCTTGCAGTAAAAAGCCAGCCAGTGCAGCCACAGCACCACTGCGGCTCAGCCATGATGGAGGGAAGTGATGTAGACTATTCCCTGAGTGGTCTCAAGTTTAGGGCAAGGAAGCAAAGGTGTTCACGCAGCAGCATCCATTGTTTGGCAGTGGGGAACTCCACCTGGTACACTCTTCGTCATTTACAGCCAGAAGTGTGTGTACCATCAGCAAGTCCCTGTGACTAGAAAAGACTCTCAAGCAAGAATGAAAAGAGCTTGAGAAAAGAAACTGCAGACAAATAGATGGATGATGACAGCTAGGGCATGCTGCAGGGTCTGCAGCAGGTGAGAGCAGGCTGCTGCAAATGCTCTCCATAGGACGGTTTGCCTGGAAGGTGTCTTGAAAGGCAAAGGCCCCTGCCTTAGCTTACGATCAATGCTGGGAAACACTGTGTCTTCTTCAAAGGAGTGTGCATTGTGAAGCTCTTCCTTAGGAACAATGCTTGTAGATATGAGTCTATTCAAGTTTACACATTGGCTTGCCAAATCTTTTCTTACTCTATTTGGTTGATTTGTTCCTATTTTCCAATAAGATTTTATTTTATTATTATTATTATTTTTGAATAGTTTTTGGAAACGGTATTTGTATCTTTGAACAAAGATATTTGTTATTTGTATCCTTTGTGGGGATCGAACTCACAAACATGCACATATCAGGCAGGTGCTTATGCTGCTGAGCTCTCTCCCAAGCCCTTCAATCAGATTTTACTGAGAAATTTTAGATACACATAGTGATCACACATGCATTTTCATTCACATATGCATTTCCATTTGTCCTATGTTTCTTTTGTTCTATTTCCTGAACTTATGGGGTCAACCAAGTTGTTAGTCATCCCTCTTCTATTAGCTAGTGAATTAAAAATTATTTTGCTCTTCTTTGAATGGTTCCCCAGAGGTAAAACATGCATTCTCTCTTTGAAGAGTTTCTATGTTTGGAATAAGAGCTGTGGCCCTCCCTTCCACCATATTCTGTAATTCTATATAAACTTAAAGCCCTTTAAAACATAATTTTACATAGCCAAGATTAATTTACATTTATTCATTGTCTTGTACTTCATATTCTATTTGTCTTTTAATAATCTCTCTGTTAAAAATCTTATTTTATTGAAAGTAGGTAGGTGAAAACACAGTTTCTGTTAGTCTGTAAATATGTTTATTTTGCCTTAATTCTTGGAGAATTTTCATCTGTACAGAGAAGCTTAGATTTTTTCTGGGACCTTAAAGATGTTATTTCACTGTCTGAGAAGCTCAAGGTAGAAACTCTTCTATGAATAACACCTGGAACAGCCCAAAAGTTTGTTTTGAGAGTAATTTCAGCTGTACAGAAAGCTCCTAAGGCAGGCAGAACTTGGTAGCTAGATTCTGAAGAAAAGGGCATAGATGCATGGAGTGGAGACCTAAAGTTCTAGAGAAATAGGACACCCTGAGTTTTCTCAACATCCAGGAGACATGCACATGTGTCTCTTTGCAGATCAAAGGAGGTAAGAAGTGGTTGCCATGCTGGGCACAGAGACCCACTGGGACCATAGCATTTTACATATGGGACGATCCATGCACGAAGCAGGAATTTTCAAATATATCAAGTTCAGGCAGTAGCTTTATGTGTGCTGTAAATGAGGGTGCAGGATTAGCAGTTACATTAGTGCTATTTTGAGTATGTGGGTGTTGGTTTCTTTTCTAGATGTCAGGTTTTAAAACTTTATGATTAAGTGACTTTTCAATCTCAGAGTACTAAGGTACTAACAGCTAAGTACTCTTGCCTTTAAAGACAGACAAGACTCTATACTGTTTGTTAGAGACTTCCAGGAATGACTTCACAAACCTGCTGAGGAATGCCATGCAAATAATCACCACATGCTCTCTCCCACTTCTTAACCAAAACTGTTTCATGCTGGGACTTAGAATTCTGCCTCTGGTTCTGTTCTCAGAAGAAATGGATAAACATGCTCCCCTATCTGTGAATAATTATGTTTTCACCTAGGGTGAGATTCAGTTAGCCATTTCTTGGATATGAAGTTCCTACACACTAATTCATTTGGGTTGGAGGCTCTTTGTATTTCTCAGAAATTTCAGAAAGTGAAGCTGCCTCTGTCTGCAGCTGAAGTGTAGATTTTGTAACTCTGGTATGGGAAACATCATTTCTTAGGAGATATTGTAAAAACAAGGAAATCTATCTTCTGCCTCTTCTCATACATTAGTTTGAGCTATGAGGTTGTGACAAAAATAGTTTCCTTCCCCAACTCTCGGCACACAATCAGGCCTGATTTCCTATCCTTCTCTGTGTTCAGGTATATTCATGCACTTGAATTCAGGCCACTGACATATGAGAAGTCATTGATGTACCTCACTTCCTTCAAATTTCCCGACCTATGCTTAGGTCTCTGCTTTTGCTCAAATGCTAGCAAAGTCCTCAGAGTTCTCTGAGGACTACAACAAAGTGCACTTAGGACACATGAAACCTGGGGCCCTGATCAGCGTGTGGAAGGAAGCTAACCAGGGCCATTTCTACTGGACAGTGAAGTAGCTATGACACCTTATTGTACCCAGCCACTGGGAATTTGTATTGTTTGTGGAATGAGCCAGCCAACTATGCTTACAGAGAAGCTGGACATGGGAGCTTCAGGTTGTTAGGAACAGAGTGGCATTCTGCAAAGAGACTGAGCTCTATCATCGATCCTGGCTCTATTGTTTATAGTCTATGGAAAATCCCTTAAGGATCCTGATGCCACAGGGAATACATGAAAGGCTCTTGAGCTGGAATTCCTGCAGTAGGCTGGAGGATGAAGAAGAAATAAACACTGTGCTAAGTCACCGAGAATTTAAAAAAACTGACATACAGAAACACAAAGATTGTATGTAATCATGAATTACTACTTAGCTATAAAAATGCTTTGGCAACTTAGCAAAACCATTTCTCAAAATGAAAAAAAAAAAAAAAAAAAAAAAAAAAAAAAAAAAAGAAAAAGAAAAAGCCTGGAATTGTAGCTCAGTGTGAAAGCTTCCAGTTCAACTCCCAATAAAAAAACAAACAATAAGAAGTCCTACCTATTAATTGGCATTTTTAGAAGGGGGCTGGGGAAGATCTACTAAAAAGCTTATAATTCTGATAATGACAGGATTGAAGAAATACTCAGAATGAATGCACTCAATCAATTTGGCAACCTGTTTCATGGAAGTAGAGAAGAGAAATGCTTTAAAGGAAGCAGCAGACACTATTCCAGGTGTGAATGTGCCTATGAGAAGGGAAAAAAAGGGTAGTCCATGGCTGGCCAAATAGCTCAGTGGATTAAAGTGCCTGCAAGGAGGCACAGGTGCAGACACAGTGGATTCGATCCCTGGGCCAGTCATGTTATCCCCAACCCCGGGACCCACTAAGATAGTAATTGAAACTGGGTGTGGTAGTGCACGCCTGTAATCCCAGCTCTTGGGAGGCTGCAAACAGGTGGGTCACTATGAATCTGATCTAGTAGCGAGACCCTGAACACCCTGTAGATTCTTCCCTAAAATAAAAAAAATAAAAAATAAAAAGGCAGTCCATCACATCAGCCAATCAGCATGCCCAATTGGGAAAGAAACACTTTACCAAAAAAACAAAATGCTTTAAGAAAAATTGGCACATTTTTTTTTTTTTTGTCTTTTTTGAGACAGGGTCTCACTATGCAGTTCAGGCTGGTCTTAAGCTCACTTTGTAGCTCAGGCTGGTCTTGAACTCACAACTATCCTCCTGCCTCAGCCTCCCGAGTACTGGGATTACAGGCATGCGCCACCACGCCCGGCTGGCCCATTATTAATACTTCTCTTTATACACATTTCTAATCCTTGATGTCTTCTTTGCTTTCACTTTCATATCTGTCGATCCACTGTTATCAGAGTAGGTATTTATTGTAGTAAACAGCTTGAAAACACTCAGGAGGAAATTCCTCAGTATCCTTAGCTTTTCTTCAAGTTATATCATGCAGCTCATTTTAGTAGTCACTTTACGGCATGACACCACACTGGAGTTTCTTCTGTATAACTTAGGAAGTTCTTCTGTATAACATTTATCCACCCCCCGTTACCCTAGTCTCCCCAGTCCCTGTTAACCACTCCACTCTCTTGTCTAAGATCAACTTCCCACATTCCATACACAAGTGAGATCATGTAGTATTTTGTCTTTCTGTGCCTGGCATATTTCCAAGATTTCCCAATCTCCAGTTTCATTCATGTTGCCTCAAATAGCAGAACTGCATTTTTTTTTCATAATTCTAGACTCAGAATTGCATTTTTATAGCTAAGTAGTAATTCATGATTACATACAATCTTTGTGTTTCTGTATGTCAGTTTTTTAAATTCTCAGTGACTTAGCACAGTGTTTATTTCTTCTTCATCCTCCAGCCTACTGCAGGAATTCCAGCTCAAGAGCCTTTCAGCTGGAAACCCAGCTTTCTCCTACCTTCTTTTAGACCACCAGCCAGCCCCAACCTCCCAGGTTGACAGGAACACCATCTCCTTCCAGCCCTTGGTTTGATCTCTTTCCTTATTAATGCAGTTTGCTCTAATTTGACCACTTCCTTGTCTTTCCATTGACCAGTACCTTGCAAGTGACATGTTTTCTAGCACAGTGAGCAACTTTTAAGCATTTTCTACATTGTAAACCTGACATTGTTCATTGGGCAGTGATGTCACAGTTGAATTTTATCCTCCCCAGATTCAAAGGTGAAATCCAAATTCCCAGTTCTTCAAAATGTGACCTTATTTGGAAATAAGGCTATCACAGACATAGTTAATTAAGATAAAGTCAGTAGGGTGGGCCTTCATCCAATATGGCCAGTGTGCTTACAAATGTAGGCACTGATTACATATACTCAAGGAGTAATGATGAAAGCAGAGATTCACAATCAAGACATAATGAACACTGTTAGAAAATCACTAAAAGCTAGGAGAAAGGCAGGGAACATATTTTCCCTTGTAGGTCTCAGAAGGAACCAACGCTGCTGATGTCATGATTGTAATCTTCCAGCTCAAGTATCCAGGCAATAAATTTTTACTTAAGCTACCAACTCTGGCACTTTTCTATAGAGTCCTAGTGAACTAATACAAGGAGGGCAAACAACATCTATTTTACTGGACTGCTTAGAGAATTTCAAGAAATACAATTCATAGTGTTATAGCATAGTGCCTAGTACACAGTTTCTAATTTAGAGAAAATGCTCACTAAAAGTTGGCTTTTGCTGCTGACTGTAGTACTGAGGCAGCTACCAATGTACTAAACAAGTGTTTGGAATGACAGCCCCCTTTAGCCTGAATTATTCTCATCCCTGGCCTTGAGGTACTTGATGATACATAAGTCTGTATTGTTGGAGCCCTTCTACTTGATTAGTAAAGTGTTGCTACATGCAATAGTTAATATTAATTGACCTTTCAGACTGCTTATCTTGAACTAAATGAGCTTTGAATTTGTGCTTCATAATAGATCTTAATGCCTGCACATTGAAATAATTTCTATAGTAGTGAGGGAAGCCTCTTCAAATTCTTCAGTAATAGAATCTGGAGCCAGACATGATATCAGCAGGAGCCAAGACTCTAATGGGATAAACAGGAACAACATGTGAATTATCTCTTCTCTGTGTGCTTTGCCAAATCCATTATACCATTCTCTGTCTCAGAGGTAGACCCTGAAGAAGACTCCTTTTGGTGTGTGGTGTCCTGAAGGGTTCACTGGGAAGGACTAGTGAGGACATGAAATTACACAGGTCATGGCAATTCTTTTCTTTTCCCTCTTTGCTTTTGTGTTTTATCTCCAAAAGTGGCTGTACCTTTCTATGATGGAAACTCCAGAAAAAGCACCTGTTTCCTTGTGTCTCTCGGGGTTGAACACAAGAAAGGCTTCTTCTGGCTGTTGTGAGTCCCTAGGGACCTTAACATCTTTTCTTTGCTTCCTTAAATCTGTCCACGCCTCTGTAAGTATCCCCTGCATGCTGGTCTCCTTCTTTAAACCACTGGGGAGGGTGCATTCCCATTCTCACCTGGATTCTGATACAGTCTAAGAGTTTGTGGTTGTCCCTGATGCATATGCTGAGGTGAAAACTGTGTACCAGGAGTTTATTTGAGAAATACAGAGACCACCTCTGAGAAGTGCTTCAGGGTAACAACCTACAGGTGAAGGAACTGTGCCCCGCCAACAGGAGATTCATGAAGATTCCCAGCATGTCTTGTCCCAAGCTGGATAATTTCATTTAGAACAGAAAAGAGCCCTCATGTAGAGTGTGCCTAAGGAGAGTCACATGGAGAGAAAACATTTTCTCAGGCTTTCACAGAGAGCAAATTGGTCAAGCAATGGCTGTGACTCATCCACATGACTGACTCTGACAAAGGATCTACAAAATGTGGTACAGGGTTTCAGGATAAATCCTGAGGGGATTTGACTGACCTTATCAGATACAAAAGCTACAATTCTTATTATATGGGTCTTGTTTTATCTTGGTCTTAATCATCCAGCAGAAAAAGTTTTAAAACCAAGTATAAGAAGTAAAGCTATATTAATATGCTGAGCTATAAAAGGCTCAAGTCAACAACTTCTGACATTGCCAGTCAAATGGAAAGCCCACTGCTATTATGGACTGCTGGACTATATTGGATTATTTTACTGAATTCATGTACAAATGAACAACCATTTTGTATCTGTATATTCAAAATAGTTAAGATAGATATACAGCTACATTCTCTTAATTCAATGAATGGAGGGATTTGTTCTTATAGTGTTTGTAAACAGGATATCATGTATGCATCTTGTACAATGAATAACCACTAAGAAAACAATATGCAATGTATTAATTATTGAAACTGTCCTGCTAATTTGATTTGAAATTGTCTCTCTGCTATTTGTTTCTCAATAAAATTATGGAAGAAAAAAGAAAAGAGCCCTGAGCCAAGGCTGTGTGTATCAGCTGCAGGGAGCAAATGGAAATGCTTCTTGCATAGGAGGAGCCTAGAAATTGTCCTCTGCCTGTGTACAGTCTATATATTTTTCTCTTTAGACATGGTACAAGGATTCTCATTTTGGGAACACCTGAGTTACATCATTCTTTTTTGGTATTATCAAATAACACTTTTACCTGGAGCTTATCATTTTCCACTTTTCCATCTCACATATTTCCTACTGCTCTTTCATAAACAATGTCCCTTGTACTTGATTTTTAAACCAAGTTTTATTCTGAAATTTTAATTTCACCATGTCATTTCAGTTCTGCTTTTCTGTACAAATCTCAATGTACAGGAGCTCTGTAAATGCTCTAGGTGACAGTTTCATGTTTTCCAATGTGTGGGGCCAAACATACAAATCTGTAGTGATTAATTTTAAATGCTGCACACTGTGGCTCCAGATATAGCTGAATACATTTAGGGGGTATTAAGGTGGGTTGTTAGTTATCCAATTAATGTGCGTGTTGCATTCACTATGTGCCCAGGTCTGAGCATAAAATAGTCTTTATACACACAAGCGGCCAGAAAAGCAAATAATGATGGAACTGGGGTATAAAAGTTCCAAGAGGTAGAGGGGTATGGTGTGATGTGGTGTGTGTGTGTGTGTGTGTGTGTGTGCACACGTGCATGTGTGTGTGTGATAACATTTTCTAGATTTAAGTCAAGGAAGGCTGAGAGCTGAGATTGGGGCATGCAGGATCTGTCCATCGGGGATTCTAGGTTTGGGAGCTAGAATAACGACGTTTCAAATATTGATACAACCACCAAAGTGAAGAACAGGCCTAAACTTTTTTAGTGGATGGCAGTAGTTTAAAACCAGCTGGAACACAGTCATGGCAGAAACCAGGGACAGGAACAGGATGCAAATCAGCATGAGGCAGAGGGCAGACTCCAGTGTCTTTCTTCGTTCCAAGAGAGCCTTCTTCCAAGAGCCCCATAAGGGGCCAGAGGAAATGATCTTGTTTTAAGCAATGTCTTGTGTTTTTCCATGTGCGCTTTGTATCATTTAGGAGATGATGAATCTTCCCTTTGAACTTAAGCAGCTTCCTCAAAGGAGCTTTGAGAATTTTCAAGGCTTTTAGGAGCAAAGGCCTGAGGCCCACTCACTGGGTCACTAACCCCGACTCACTCATTCCTACTTCATGCGCTGGTTGCTGTCTGTCTATAGCAGACACGGTGCTGCCACACCCAGGCCTTCTTCTCTAGGGTGCCCTCATCTGCTCAGCTCCAACCTCTTGTCTTGCTCTGTTCTCCAGGAAAAAGAATGGTGAAAAACTGGTAATTCCTCCCTGGACACTGAGAGGTGCACACTCACTTGTACCTGAACGTGCTGTGCACAGCTCACGCTAGATAGATGGTATAGACGTAGTCTCCCAACTCCACCCCTCATTTCACCTCTGGATCTCACTCTGTGCCTTTGTTTACCTCCCTCTCTACTCCCCATCAAGAAGTAACTCAGAGTTGTTGGAATCATGTTATTGAAGAAAAACAATATAAGACACTGCCTAGCAAAAATGAGTGCTGCATATATTTTCACTTATATTTTCTAATTAATTCTAGTCTGTGATGATTACTGGCTTCCTCAAGTACTAAACTGCCTCATGGATGACAGAGGCTGCTCTCTGTAGAGGCACTGACATCAGTCTCCACATACTCATACTACTGTACACGTGTGCACTGAGTCCTTAGTGGAAAGCTCCCTCAGATGAGCAACTTCATTACATGAAAAGTGGTATTTCAAGCTGTTCCCAAAGAACCACAAGCCATTATTGCCTCTGTTTCTTATAATTAAGGTCTGCAGTTGAACATCTCTCTCCCAGGTACAGCTTCATTTGTTTTCTGAGGCAGTAGACAGCAGTGCTTTGCACACACCCTCCCCTCTGCAGCAGAAACTGTGGGAGGCTGGATCCACCGCCTCTAACTCTGCTTCAGAAGGGGAACATGGTTAAATCCAATAGTCTGTGGCTTCCTTGCATTCTCTGCCCAGCCTAATTATCTACTCAGCCAAACACCAATTACTTGCACGCAGGGTCACAGTGAAGTTCAATAGCAGGTGGACGCACAATTGATTTCAAACACACTTAATTATTTCTCCTCTGTCACCCTTCTTTCTTTGGGTCTTGATCTGGCAGCTGAACTCTCTCTTAGGTTCCCTAGCTTCCTTTGTAACTTCAACAAACCAATCATTACTCATTTTCCTGTCTTCATGCTTCAAATGTTTAATGATTTGTGTCCCAGCAATACAGCTTCTGATAGGCAGGCAACGTCCTAAAGAATGTCTTGAAGAAAGCTATTTTGGTAATATGCACTAAATAAATGGAGATTTCAGAGTGAAAACCTTTATCCAAAATGGCTTTTTGATCCTCTATATCTCATAATTTTTACTTTGGTGTTTGAAGCAGCTTCTTATTGAGTGAGAGAAGAATGGTTTAACAGCTAAAGTTCTCCTGTGAATTCATGAGCAAAAACAATCTATGTGCATATTTAAAATCAAGCATAATGATAACTAGAACACAGAGAAACTTCTGGGCTGTTTAAGAGCTCCCCTGGTCTCCAGGACTTTTGTGGGGCTCTTGGCATTTCATGTACTTCTAATTCTGAAAGAGAATTATCTCCTTATGCAACACAAGGGATTATGTCAGTTTGGAAAAAGGAAGTGTTCTCTCAGGTTGGTTTTCCCCAGAAGACAGACTCTGAGACAAGCTTGTGAGTCCATAGAATTTACCTGTGAGGAAGTTCCTGGAGCAGCAGTAAGGAAGTGAGGGAATAATTTAGAAAATAGGAGGCTATCAAAATTCAAGGAGTTCATGACCAAGTACGAATCTCCTGCAATAGCAAACTGGGCCCCCTCCTGCAGGGCACCCACCAAAGTAGAGGTAGATCTGCCTCCAGGGTGTCTGCCACAGCTATCTTATATCCTTCTCTAGACCTAGGTGCTAGGGGGCTGCAGAATTTATCTACTGATTCCTGTCCAGCTTTGGGAGGAAGATGCCCTAAGGGGTGATCCTTAATCCTGCTATCTACTCCACACTCATGGCTGATTAGGGAAAACCATGGTGATGGAGGCAAGGCAACATTTCCTGAGACTTACAGCTGCCCACTAGCTTCCTAGGTGCACATTCTCAGACATGCCTGAGAAGATGCACCAGATGTAGAGACCTCTGGGCTCCAAACATAAAGCCCACAGAATCACAGTAAATTGGAGAAGGTCTGCACAGAATGGTGGGTGTACTTGATTACTGAGGACACTACAGATGTGGTAGGAGTGGTTCAACACAGTAAGAGATCAAGCAAGGCAGAAATGCTATTCATGGAGTTAAGAGTCAAACAGAGAGACTAAAATAACAGTCACAAAAAGCATAGGTTTCATGTAAAGAAATGGATTTAATGGTCGTTAAGCTACCCTGCAGGCTGTACCAAGTTGATTCGTTAGCCCAAATTCAGTGGAGTGTAAATGGAAAACAATCCATTTTTCTACAGTAACTGCAAATAGCCCCATAACCTGGGCTTTCTCTTCTTGCTCTGGACAATCTATGAAGACAGAGGATTTCTTGCCACTTGTTTATTCCAAGAGTACTTCATGTTGTGCCTTTAGCTTCAAATACTTTTGTGTGTTTATTTGATCTTTTATTTAAAAACTAAAGATCTGGAAAGGTGATCACAATTCTAAATCTATTTCATCTTGAAAGAAGGCTACAATTTCTCCCTCTAAAAGTCTCTTAGGTCACTAAAATTACCTTATAAGTTGGCATCAATTTGAGTCATGCAATATCAACTGTCAATATTGAAACATACTTCCATTTTATTTCACTTCCTTCAAAATTTCAGTGAAATAACATCAAGCAAAGGAAAATTCCAAAAAAAAAAAAAGGAAAATGGCAAATTTTCTGGTTCCACAGGTGTCAAGTTATGGTAAGAGAATATAATGGACATTTTGTGAAGATGACTGGTAATCCTTTCCTTTTCTAAAAAAAGACATAATCACTGTATTTCTTGTCAATCTCACATTATTTTTGATACCTAAGAGTGTGATAAGGACTTTATTTAGGGTAATGCTCTTAAGCAGAGTATGGCAAAGAAAGACTGATGTGACACCTTAATCCCTCAAATGGAAAACATCAATGAAGAAACAAGAGACTGATTAATTACAGCATTTGTTCTCTCCCTTTTCCTCTCTTTTGCTTCTTTCTCCATCTGTACGTCATCTATTTCATCTATCCATCCCTCTCTTTCCTTCTCTCCTCTCTCCTCCTCCTCCATGCATGATTGTAATTGTAAAGCCAAAGAACAGTAATTACAATCATTTCTAACCCAAGGGTCACACAACACATTAAATTAATGGAAACCTCTTAGTAACATAGCATTCCAATGTAGTCATGCTATTATGTGATACTACATTGTAATTATATATGCATACACTGAAAGCAAAACTGCACTTGAGCAAATGAGTTTTGATTTGTATAATGGGGCTCACTAGGACTTCATAAAGCTATGCATTAACACTGCCTTTCTATCAGTGAAAAATACAACTATGTGCTTATGGAGTGTACTTTTGGATAAATTGCTGAATAAATTTTCCAACAAAAGTTTATGAATATAAATAACTAAAAGTCACTTACACAAACTCAAGATTATTCAAATCCAATGTTCTATAGAGCATGCCTATCATCAAACTATGCTTTTTTAAAGTTTTTAGAACAGATAGAATCACACAAATCACCATTAATTTAATATAGAAGAATAAACTCCTTAAACACTAAGATGACACAATTTAGTGGTTATTATAGTACTGTTGGCCATCAGTGACATGGATAATGAGGAATTTAAAATAAACTGGGCTGATCACAACATCTTGAATAAATCAGTTTCAACCTATAATTTCAAGTCATGAGATACAGCCATGGGTACACTTACATGTGTGTATTATCTTGGGTGCCTTATGGGTATTTGAATCTGTGTTTCCTTTTAGTTTGTTAAACATGCTGTGAGGATAGGATATACAAACAGAAAAGAGTACGGATTAAGGAATTTTCACAAACTCATTCCTAAACCATAGCATAAATGAAGGAGAAAAGCACTGGAATCCCATTGATACTACATTCAAGTCACCAAAAACAAAGATAAGCCCTCATCCTGGCTTTTCTCATCAGAGTTTTGTCTGCTTGATTTTGAACTTGATATGAATCGAAACATACAGAACTCATTATTTCAGACCAATTATCTTAAGTTCAACATTTTGTATAACCAAAACACACAAGTTCATGCTTCTCTTGATGAGCATGTGGGTTATTTTTGGTGTGTGGGTATTGAACATGTTGTTTCTGAGCTGGGGATGTAGCTCAGTGGTAGAGCACTTATCTACCAGGTACAAGGTCACAAATTCAATTCCTAATCCCTCAAAAATCAGTACTTCCTCAAATGTTTTAGTGAATGTCTTTTGGTGAACACATGGATCTGTACTACTGTCGGGTATATATCCATGCCTAGAAGGAGATTCCTTGGATTAAAAGATTTGTGTGTATCATACTTCACTAAAGGGTCATAATCAACTTTCTAAAGTGATTATACCATTTACACTTTGAATAGAAGCTTACTAATTGCCCACATTGTCATCTACACTATCTATTCATAGCCATTCTGGGGAATGTGTTAGCATCTCAGTGTGGCTTTGTTTTTCATTTCCTAGCTCATTGAGTTTGAGCATCATTCACAGGCATTGTCCATTTGGATATTTTCTCCCTGGATTTTCTTCCTTTTTCTTGGTAATTTGAAACAGTTCTTCAGAGACTCTGAGTGTTGAGTATGTGTATTGAAATATCGTCACCACTTTGTGGTTTTCATTTTCCTGCTCTGTAATGCTTCTGAAGAACATATGTTAGATACATTTTACACTTTTTTTCTATTTCCTGTTTTTACTGTTCATTTTTTTGTACCAGATACCAAACTCAGGACCTTGCCATATTTCCTTTTAAAAAATCATTGATTCTGCATTGGCAGTGACTCATCCACATGGATGCCACAGACAAAGGATCTACAGAATAAGGTAAAGGACTACAAGATAAACCCTGAGGGGACTTCACTGACCTCATAAGAAACATAAAGAACATGTGTTGGTATATAAGTCTTGCTCTATCTAGGTCTTAACCATCCAGCAAAAAAGCCATAATATTAAGCTGAGCTGTAAATGGCTATGGTCGACAACTTCTTTGAATAACTCACTCTTATTGTGGAATGCTGGACTGTGTTGGATTGTGTTGTCAAGTTCAAGCACCTAAGTTAGTTGAATGACAATGGAGTGCCCATCTCTGACAGGTGTAGACAAAGGAAGGGGTATAGAAAGGAAAAATCATGATGTGTGTGTATACACAGTACAGTTGGAATAGATAGCACCATGCTTCTACATAATTCTATGAGAGGCAAGATTTGCACAATGGTGGTTGGACAGGATATTATGTCAGCTTCTAGTACTATGGACAACCACTGGGAAAATAGCTAGGTAGAAAGTATTAATTATTGAATCTTTGATGTAATTCAGGTAGAAAAAATAAGATACGCAAACAGCTACACTCTTAATTTACTGATAAGAGACATACGGTATAATAATGTCTGTAAGTATAATATCATGTATGCACCTTTTATGATACCAAAACATTATGAAAACAGTTTGCAATGTATTAATTTATCAAACCCATCTTGTCAAGGTGTCTTAATACTGTCTCATTGATATTTGTACTTCAATAAAACAAACAAACAAAAAAAATAATTGATTCTGCCAATGCTCTCCACCCATTCTGTAGTGCTTACACTTACAACCCACCTGTAACTGATTTATATGGA
>PVKA01025816.1:0-10717 GCA_004027165.1 Ctenomys sociabilis
TCTGGGAAAATTCCCAGTAGGGGGATAGCTGGCTTGAATGGGATTTCTAGTCCTACTCTTTTGAGGAGTCTCCACACTGACCTCCACAATGGTTGTACCAGTCTACATTCCCACCAGCAGTGGAGAAGTGTTCCCTTTTCCCCACAACCTCTCCAACATTTGTTGTTGGTTGATTTCCTTATGATAGCCATTCTTTCTGCAGTGAGATGGTATCTCAGTGTTGTTTTTATTTGCATTTCACAAATGACTAGTGATGTGGAGCATTTTTTCATATATTTATTCGCTTTAATTTCGTCCTTTGAGAAGTGTGTATTCATCTCAGATGCCCATTTCTGAATTGGGTCTTTAAATTTGAGGGCCCTGTTATATCTTAGTTCTTTATATATTCTACACAGTAGTCCTCTGTCTGATTGCTTATTAGTTAGGATTTTTTCAAAATTTGTGAGTTGTCTTTTCACTCTGTTGACAATTTCTTTTGACATGCAGAAGCTCCTTAAGAAGAGTTGATCCCAGTTGTTGATTCTTTCAAGTGCTTCCCCTGAGAATATATATTTGTTCATGAACTCTTTACCTACCCCTGTGTCTTCAAGAGTTCCTCCTACTTTCTCTTCCAGGAGATTGAATGTTTCTGTTTTAATGTTTAGATCTTTAATCCATTTTTACTTTAACTTAGTGCATGGTGATAGAGCTGGGTCAAGTTTTAGTTTTTGGCATGTAGAAAGCCATGTTTTCCAGCACCATTTGTTAAAGAGGCTATCTTTCTTCCAGTGAGCTTGTGTAGCCCATTTGTCGAAGATAAGATGGCTGAGTGTTTTCATAGATGCCTCTGCATCTTCTAATCTATTCCACTGATCCTCAGGTCTATTTTGTTGCCAATACCATGTTGATTTTATCACAGTGGTTTTGTAGTATAATTTCAAGTCAGGAATTGTGATACCTCCTGCCTTGTCTTTATTGGCCAAGATTGCCTTTGCTATTCTAAGTCATTTGTGGTTCCAAAGAAATTTTAGGATTGATTTCTCTAGGTCTGGGAGGTATGTTGGTGGCAGTTTGATAGGGACTGCATTAAATCTGTACAGTAATTTTGGAAGAATGGCCATCTTCATGATGTTGGTTCTTCCTATCCAGGAGCATGGAATATCTTTCCATTTTCTGAAATCCTCCATAATCTCTTTTCTTAGGGTGTTGTAATTTTCCGTGAAAAGATCTTTGACTTCCTTGGTTAAGTGAATGCCAAGGTATTTCATTTTCTGCGGTGCTATTGTAAAAGATATTGTTTCTATTGTTTCCTTTCAGTGTGCTTGTTATCTGTGTAGAGGAATGCTATTGACTTTTGAGTATTGATTTTGTATCCTGCTATGCTACTGAATTTCCCTATCAGTTCTAGTATTTTCTTCGTGGAAAAAAACCAAGTTTCTTGGTGCATCCTGTGAGCTAGGCTACTTACACTCTCCTCTGTTACCACGCCCACCAGGCTCTCCCCACGCATCTGTCAAGATGAGTGAAACTCAGTGAGCTCCCCAGGCATCCTCAGTACTCCCATTAACGGCATCCTTCCCTCCAAGATGCCACTTGATGGCCCCTAGGAAAACACTGCGCAAAGGCTTTGACTGGTCATGGTCATCCTCTCTAAAGACAAGAGTAGACTCAATTCCTGCTGGCTTTCCCAGTCTCTCCAACCTCTCAGCTAGTAATAGAAACAAAAATGCTTTGTTAATGCAAACTCCTATTTTATATAACAACTGATTTTTAAAAGTTCAGCTCTCTCTTTAAGGCAGATGGGCTGAATGCTCCCTGGTGTTAAGGAATGTGGAAGAAGCTGTCCTCTAAGACAGAGTACTGGGAAATGCCAGATAGCTCATCTTAAAGTCCTAAGGTCCTTTTAGCCTTTAGCAGGCTTTCTAGGCTGAGTTGTTAAAATGATGGCTGATTTAGTTTCTCCTCAAAATTAATGTTTTCGTTTCTATAGAGTAGATATGTTTTCTAAGATTGAGGGTAATAGCAATCCAATAGATTCTAAGCCTTCTTTTTCATGGCACCCACAGACAGACTAGCTCATTATTTATTGATGTGAAAAGAGTAAAACCTCAAACACAGAATTAATGTGTGGATCAAATTATCTGTGATCTTTTTTAAAAAAAATCTGTATTTCTATTAATCATTATTTATACTGTTCACCCTTCTAAAAGTTGATTTCTAGATTTATAAATATGAACCAGGTTCTAAAGGGAAAGTAGATAATTTGAAGCAAGTTGCAAAATGGAATTTAATGTGTTTAACACAATAGTGGCTTTCACTAGATAGGATTTATTTAAACACGTGTCAATACACGACAGTGTTCAGACCATTGCACCTCCTCTCATGCATATCTATACTAAGGAAATAATTTCAGCAAAGCAAAACCAAAACAGAAAATAGAACATAAATGGGTCTCAGCACCAAGTTTCCAACACTGAGTCAACTAGTGAACTCTGACATGTAAGATAAATACAGTTTTCCCTGAAGTCTAAAAGTTAGCTATCATTTTATCTTCTTAAAAAATGAAAAAGAAAAGGAACTCAGGTTGAATGGGTAATGACTAGGAATAAAAGCAAACCACTACAGGGACTGATCAAGATCACAACGTTGAAAATGAGCGACTTCCAATTAACACGATCGCGGCACGCATTTATCTCTGCCAAGACGAGCGGATGCTGTCGCTAATTCTGTCCCAATTAGGCAATAGCAGAGAACTTCTCTATTCCAGAACGCAAAAAGCCTGGACTAGAGTGGGAAGACAAAGAAGGGCAAGAATGGATGGTGGGTCCCAGAGAAATTAGCCTTATGGGTCTGAGCACGCTGGGGGGTCACTATTTCTGTCAATGACAATCAATAGTGTGACTAACTAGTAACAGGCACATTGAACACATAATGAAAGAAAAATGACGGGACTCTAGGAAAACCAAAATAATAAACATGTGAGTAGCATTCACCCGGTCATGGCACAAGCAATGAGCTGATCAGACCAAAGAGGGAAAAAAGTATATTGCAAGGGAAGAGTACATGACGTAGAAAAGGTAGATGGGGAAGAAAGCTCAAATTTCATCCCTGTGTAAGACATTAACAAAAAACTCAGAAGTCCCATTCGAGCCAGCTGTCCCCCCTACTGGGGATTTTCCCGGAGGAACTGAAAACATCATATCATAGTGAATGTGTGCACCTATGTTCATAGGAGCACACTCTGTAATAGCTAGATCTTGGAAACAACCAAGATGCCTGTCACATGAGGAATGGTTGGAAAAGACGTGGTATTTCCATATAATGGAGTATTACTCAGATATAAAGAATGATAAACTTGAAACATTTGTATTTAAGTGGCTGCCACTTGAAGATGCACTCATAAGTGAAATAAACCAGAACCACGTAAATATAGTATAGTCTCCCTAGTATAAGAACTCCAAAGAAAAAATACAAATAGAAAGGCATAACACACACACACAAAAAAAAGAAAGGCATAACACAATTAAAAGGAAAGCAAGAACTTGAGAATTAGGCAATGAAAAGGGCAAGGAGAAAAGCTAGGAAACATGACAGGAGCCATACATTTGTATGCATAAGATGAGAAAGGCAACGATCCTAAGAATCTTCAGCAGGTTTTGGAAACTAGCAGTTAATTGGCAGGATCCTCACCCTGACTAACTATATATGCTGATACCTGTGAACTAAACAATTGCACTGAAGATAGCTATGTGTAATAGTAGGCTCATGCTTGGAATGCCTGTCATGGTGGTCTTCTAAATATGTACTGCTTGTCATGACATACCAATTACTGCCATACTATCTCTCAGGTAAACATTTGTTTAAAAAAAGGGGGTAATAAATGGAAAAAAGAGACAAGAAAGAAAACTCAGAAGAGTTAATCTAATTTTTCCTCCATCCCTAAACCATTAAAATGCTCAAAATAACCTAAGCAAGGCATGATGATTCTTTGGCTATGTCGCAAGGAAGCCTACATAAAATAAATTTCTACAAAAATTTAAAAGACATTCATTTTGAATTCTGTCTCCACCGATATTGGCTGTGGGGCCTCTGACAAGCGACTGTACTTTGCTGAGCCTTTATTTTCTCTCTTCTCTGTACAATTCCTAGGCAGTCTGTGGGAAGGGTCACATGAAATGGGGTAAATAAATGTCTAGTGCAGTGCCAGTGCTAAAAGCTTAGGAAAGCAGACCTCCTTTCAAGGATATTCCCCAGCCCACCAATAAACCATGCATCTCTCCCTTGGAAAAGACAAAAGCCCTCCCGTCTTGCTTCACTTAAACCTACAGAGACTGTCCTGAGCACTTGTAGGAAGCCCCTTTTCTTCACGTGCAAAAATCATCATATCACAGATGAAAGCCCCTCCCAGGATCTTAGCTTCTTTTTGGGCTAAATGAAATATAGAAATTTGGGGAATGGGCAGAGAATTATACAAACTTTCCCTTCTTCGTGAAAATGATCTGCAGAGTATTTCTGAGGCAATCCCATGCAACGCCCATCACCCTCAACGCACTTTCCTGGACCTCAGAACCACAATGCAACCATCTATACAGACCAAGGAGCAGCTCTTTCCAAAGAGAACTGACCTTCAAGCCTGGCAGACCTTGTCTTCCCCCAGACCCATAAGAAGAGAAGGAAAGCAAAGACGTCAGAGAAGAAATAAACCAATTCTCACTACAGCCTACCTTCCTCTTCCTCAAGGGCAAGGAAATCTATCTACCAGCAACCCTTAGCTCAGAGCCAGCATTTCCCATTTCCTTCTGAGGTTCATGGAAACCAGGGGTTCCCATAAAAGGTAAGACGCACAGTGAAGGTCAGTTGAGACTCCACCCATTTCTTATTCTTTCTACTTGTGCTCTACAGAAGCCACTTCTTCAATTCAGAAGCCACTACCTACATGCAACTATTAACCTTCTATCAGCTAATATGAAGCAATATAAAAGTGTAGTTCCTCAGTCAACCATGGCCACCTTGCAGGTGCTCAGTAGCCACCTACTGGCCAGTGGCTGCCACTTTGGACAGCACAGACAATGCCCAGGAACCCAGAGATGTGAGATCACGTCAGTCAGCACTCCCCAAAACCACATGGAATTAAATCTGGATGTTTCAGAATGTCGTTCTTGTAGTCACGTTTCCCTGTGGATTGTTTCTCTGGTGAGTTAAGCCTCACCTGCTAGAACAGCACCCATGCACATTCTCCAACAAGCCATGCTTAACATTTGAAACAGTGACTTCCCTTTCCACTGTGACTTGTAGGGACCTGGCGGAAGAAAGAAACAGCAGTAAGGCTTTGCCTTGGCTCAAGGGAGAATCAATGCCCGGGTCCAGGTGACAAAAAGAAGGCTTTACAGGCACAGTGAGGACGTGCCCTAATGCTCTCATCTCTGCAGTCTGAGGAGTAGTATGGGAAGAAATTGAAGCCCTTTGAATCCCAACTGGGACACTTTACATTTTGTATTCAGTGAACTTACACATTAACTCAGTAGAAATACGTATGTGGAGAAAAAAAAGTGAAAGAAGTATAAACATCTTGAACAAATTTATTCATTACAATGTCACTTTTAGTGGTCCAAATTCTGAAAAAAAATTAAATGTCCCAAAATATGAGGGAATGTCAACCAAAATTAGGATAGAAACGCTTATTGAAGTAGCATGCGGAAAACCTTTACCAACAACTTATAAACTAGGATCCAGGGAGGTAGCTTAGCAGGGCAGTCACTTACCTTGCAAGTCTAAGGGCCCAGATTCGATCCCCAGGCCTGGCTGCCCTGGATCCCCAGGCATGCCGCATGGGACCCAGAACCTGTAATCCCAGCACAGGAGGTTGAAACAGGAGGATCTCTGCAAGTTTGAGACTGGCCTGGGGGTTACAAAAATGAGCACAAGTTCAGCCTAAACTACAGAGAGACTCTGCCTCAAAAAAAAAGAAAGAAAGCATACACACACAATATAAGCACAAAGGAAATAGTATAGTCTCCCTAGTATAAGAAGACAAAAGAAGAAATACAAATAGAAATGTACAACAACAACTGAAGACAATTGAGTCAGATAGGGCAAACTGCACGGCATATGCTGCAGGGTACTAATCAGCTTTTCTTCTGGATGGTTAACAACCTAGGGGCACAGATCAAAATTGGAGAAACGGAAGAGCTGCAAGGCTAGCCAACATTTTGTCCCTAGCCTTTCAAGGTCAGCAAAGTCTCAGGGCACAGGAGAACCTGCACTGTAACATCATGAAACTCAGTTGTGCCCCAAATTTTCTGATCAAGGAAACTATAGAGCCACAGAGGAAAGAGATTGATGATCTATAGTGTGCCTGGGGAGAGTCACATGGAGATAAAACTTTCTCTCAGGCTCTCACAGAGAGCAAACTGGTCAAGCATTGGCTGTGACTCATCTGCATGGATGACACTGACAAAGGATCCACAGAGTAAGGTATAGGATCACAAGATAAACCCTGAGAGGACTTCAGTGACCTCATCAGAAACAAAAGCTACATCTTTTGGTATATAGGTCTTGATCTATCTCGGTCTTAACCATCCAGCAGAAAAGTATAAAAATGAGGTATATAATGTGGGGCCATAATAATAAGTTGAGCTCTAAATGGCTATAGCCAACAACTTCTTCAGATAACATACTATTATTGTGGAATGCTGCACTGTGTTGGATTATGTCACCGACTTCAGGCACCTAAATTGGCTTAATGACAACGGAGTGCTCATCTTTGACAAGTCTAGACAAAAAAAAGGGGGGATACAAAAGAAGAATCATGATGTGTGTGTATAAACAGTACAGTTAGGATAAATATGCTGTGCTTCTGCATAATTCTATGAGAAGCAAGATTTGCATTAATAGTGGTTGGACGAGATATTATGTCAGCTTCTAGTACTATGGGCAACCACTAGGAAAATAACAATATAGAAAGTATTAATTATTGAATGTTTGATATAATTCAGGTATTAAAAAATAAGATAAGTAAACAGCTACACTCTTAATTCACTGATTAGAGATATCTGCTATAATAATGTCTGTAAGTATAATATCATGTATGTACCTTGTATGATACCAAAACATTATGAAAACAGTTTGCAATGTATTAATTTATTGAATCTGTTCTGTTAATCTGTCTTGAAACTGTCTCATTGGTATTTTTACTTCAATAAAATAAAATAAATGAATAAAAGAAAAGGTGAAAGGATAGCCATATAGATAGCTCAGCAGCATAAGTGCAAGGTCATAAGTTCAATCCCTGGTACCACAAAAAGAAAGGTGCAAGAGCATTCAAAGAAGGAACGAACCCTGCACTTCCAGCTGCCTGGACCTAGCCCTGGCATGCTGGCTGGCACAGCCCCACACCTCGGGCCTTTGCTTGCATTTAGTCATGTTACCTGTTGACTTTCTTGCCTTCATCTCAAATATATGACTCCAAAACTTAAAAAAAAAAAAAAAAAAAAAAAAAAAAAAAAAAAAAAAAAAAAAAAAAAGGAAAAATTCCACTGTAGAGCCTCTGTCAAGGGGAGCAGGATATATTTGCATAAACCAGGTGTGTTGGTAACATTTCACTTAAACTTTCTGAATTAAGTCTTTCTGAATGTTCACGTTTGTGACAACATTCATTGCACCTGTTCAAGAGTAATAAATATTTCATGTCATAATTTCAATAGTTAAAAAATACTGCTTTTGATACAAGAATTCGTGATGCCAAAATATGCAAATTACAAGGATTACCAAATGCTCAGGTGGTAGCATTAGAAAAAAAAATGAAAACATCTGAGTGATTATGTTGTCTGCTCACTACTTCATGGGCTACGTCCCCTGGTTGTAGAATCTGTCTATACGAGTCTTCTATTCAGAGTTGCATTTCCAAGACAGTTCAGTTCTTGTCATCGTATTCCTCAGAATTCTAATATTTATTTTTAAAATACTGCGTTCACTGAGAAAATTACATATGTCATGATAAAAACGCATACTGTAGGAATTTTTTTTTAAAAAATCACAAATATAAAAGGCAAATCCTAAAGCACCTACTGGAAACAGATTATTCCTCATAAAAGTTCAAAAAAATTCTGTGCTGACAAGTAAATACAAACATATATTTTTAAAAACTAAATTGGAACATAATATATGTACTATGATGCATTTTTATTCTATGCTTAATTCTTTCTTGATGATCTGTAAGATCAGCACAAATATACACATTTACATGGCTGTTTTCAGGCTTGTAAAGTAGAAACTAGCTTGGACTATGATGTGGTTCTCTTGAGGTATGTTAAATTGTGTGAAAGACGAACTTATCCTAAATATAAGAAAAGGGAAAACAATAATTCCTAATTAAAAAGCTTTACACTAGAATATTTTTAAATAAGCCCTTGGGACCATACCTGACTTTCTTTCAAAGAATAATTGTTACCATATGTTAGGAAAATTCAGTAAATTGTAGTTTTCAGGGAGTTTTTGTCTCCTGGAACTATTTATAATTTTTCCAAAGTATTTGATATTTCTATATTCCTAAGTTTCTGTCACAAATGTTACTTTCATGAGTCCTTTTAAAAGTTGATTGTATATGGGAAATGGCTGTAAATAGAATCTCTCTTGCTATAGGGCTGGATGTATTAAAATTCTTTCCTTAAAATTTCTTTTTTTCAGTAGTAAATAACATTTTGCAGCCAGTGTAATAAAGCAGTTATTAGGGCACATGTTGGAACAATTGGATAAAAGATAGTTGGGAAACAGGAAATATACACTCATAAAATAGCCTTTCCAGGATTAATTTATCAGAAAAAAGTTAAAGTGCATTTCCGGAAATCCCCCCTAGTCACTAAGAAATGTGCATGTTTAGCCTGTCTCTAGTTATGAAGAAACAACCAGACAAATCCTACCTGAGAGAAGTCTAGCAAAATGACTGCTCTGGAGTATCAATGTCATATAATTTTTTAAAAAAATAAGCAACTGTTGTGATTAAAAAATACTAATGAAGAAAGACAACTAAATGACATACATCATCCTTGACTAGACCCTGGAGCAACAACAAAAACAGGCATAAAGAACAGGCCTAAGGTGTTGGACTGAATATTTGTGTCTCTCATGTTGAAATATTAACCTCAATGTGAAGGTGCTAGGAGGCGGGGCCTTTGGAAGGCCATGTCTGTCATGAGTGTGGGACCCTCAGGAATATGATTAGTACCCTTATGAAAGAGGCCTGAATGAGAGCTGTGAGGGAAAACTTGTTTAATTCACCCACTCTACTTAATTTTGCAGTAGTAACATAAACTGATTAGGACACGGGGTATGGGAAGAAATTTGAATATGGATTGTGCATTTCAAATAATATTCCATAAGTGTTATATGTCTTGGATGTAATAATTACAATGTGCTAATACAAAATAATGGGGTTTTTCCTTAAAATAGATTTGTTAAATATATGGGGACAAAGTGGCATGATGCTTTTGATCCTCCAGTAGATCAGCAAAACACACACATGGAAAAAAAGATACATAAAGCAAACATAATAAAAATTGGTGGTGATATTCTTTTTTTTTTTTTTTTTTTTTTTTTTTTTAAGGCAGGCTCTCACTATGTAGTACAGACTGGCCTTGAGCTCACTTGTGTACTTCAGTCTGGCCTTGAACTCACAGCCATCCTCCTGCCTCAGCCTTCTGGGTGCTGGGATTACACACATGTGCCACCATGCCCATCTCAGTGCCATTCTTTTTTTTTTTCAGAACGAGAGATTGAACTCAAGCCCTTGTGCTTACCAGGGAAGAGCTTTTTCTACTGAGCCATCTCCAGAGCCCTCTCAGTGCCATTCTTGCAACTACAATTTTTTGTACAGATTAGAAATTTTTAAAAATTAAAAATTAGGGTAAAAAGAATAGCCCAAGTTGGGCTGGCCAAATAGCTCAGTGTACTAACGTGCCTGCTTAGGCAGATGCAGTAGCTGGGATTCGTTCTGGCATGGTGTGCACTAAGAAGGTGATTGAGATTGGGCATGACGGCACATGCCTGTAATCCCAGCTTTTGGGATGCTGAGCACAGGAGGATCACTGTGAGTCCAATCTATGTAGTGAGACCCTATAGGCTCTGTACTAAAGTACAAAAAAAAAAAAAAAAAAAAAAAAAAAAAAAAAAAAAGTAGCACAAGTTCATCATGAGCTAGAGAATAGAGTTAAGAAAAATGAACAGTTTCTGGTGACACAGGAATTGCCTACAAATTTGGGGGGTTTTTTGATTAATTTTATTGAGAAAGAAATAGCCATGAGAGTTTCAAAACAGGTTAGTAGCACAGTTACAATAATTAATACATTGCATATTTTTGTCTTCATAGTAGTTATTCAGAGGACAAGATGCAGATGTGATATCTTGTGTAAACACTTTTATTATAAATCTTTCTTCTCTTTGAACTAAGAGAAAGTAGCTGTATATCTATCTTATTTTGTATACACGTATATATATTTTTTTTCACTACAAAGTGGACCTTCAAGGACATAGGAGAACCTGTACTGCAATATCATGAGACTCAGGTGAGCTCCAAATTTTCTGAGCAAGGAGATTGTGGAGCCACAGAGGAAAGAGATTGAAGTTCTATAGTGTGCCTGGGGAGAGTCACATGAAGAGAAAACTTTCTCTCAGGCTCTCACAGAAAGCAATTTGGTCAAGCATTGGCCTTGACTCATCCACATGGATGACACAGACAAAGGAA
>PVKA01025816.1:10817-32605 GCA_004027165.1 Ctenomys sociabilis
ATCTACCTAGGTCTTAACCATCCAGCAGAAAAGTATAAAAGTATAAAAATGAAGTATACATCGTGAGCCCATAATATTAAGCTGAGCTGTAAATGGATATGGTTGACAATTTCTTTGAATAACTCCCTATGGTTGCAGAATGCTGGACTGTGTTGGATTGTGGTGTCAAGTTCAAGCACCTAAGGTAGTTGAATGTCAACGGAGTGCCCACTTTTGACAGGTGTAGACAAAGGAAGGGTTGTAGAAAGAAAAAATCATCATGTGTGTGTATAGACAGTACAGTTGGGATAGATAATGCTGTGCTTCTACATAATTCTGTGAGAGCAAGATCTGCACTAATGGTGGTTGGACAGGATATTATGTTGGCTTTTAGTGCTATGGTCATCCACTAGGTAAATAATTATTGAATCTTTGATATAATTCAGCTATATAAAAACCTGTAAATATAATATCATGTATGCACCTTGTACAATACCAAAACATTATGAAAACAAACAAACAAACAAACAAAAAAAAAAAAGAGTCATCCATGTTCGTGGATATCAGGTCTTTGTGCCTCTTTTTGGCTGAATAATAGTCGCTGGTGCAGAGAGACCATATCTGTGCCCCTGGCTGGGGACACTTAAGCAAGTCCCTGTGAAAAGGTTTTATGTTCTTGGTACCCCACGTACATTGTGGTGGCTCTGAGAAGTGGCTCTGCTGATTGGCCCAGTTAAGCTTCACACCTGACAAAGGGACACCTGCACTCTAGTGGACACTGAGACGGCCCCAAGGAGGGACAGTGAAGGTCGGAAGTGGGTAAAGGCCGTCAACCCAGCCCAAGAGGCCAGGGAGCAGCAACTCAGGAAGGGAGCTGGGGACAGCTCTGCACAGCCCTGCCATAGGATCATTGGTAAGAAATGCCTCTGAGACTCCCCTCACCAGGCTGGATTTTCTTCTGTGTGGCTGGGAAGCAAGACCTGGACCCCCAGCCCACTTTCTGTCAGCCTCTGAGTTCTATTCAGTTCCTTCTCCAGGGCTTCTCATTCTGCAATTCGTATCCAGCAGTGAGCTTTCCAGATTGTTTCTCCCTTCCACCTGCCAAATGCAACTTCTCAGTGTTCAGCAGAAGCCTCCTCAGGGGACAGAGCCCAACTGGACCCCAGCAGGAACCACCTGTGTGGCTCTGTGCTCCCGAGTGAGGGCTCCAGGGGCCATCACCTGAGTTAATCGTGTTGCCAGACCAGGCCTGCTGCATGGGATGTCAGTCACTGAAATGATGAGTTTTGCAAAAGAGAGTTGATTCATGAGGTGGCCCAGTGCAAGGAGATGGGAGACCGGAACCTCATATCTGCCTCCCAGAGGACAGGGCTTGGGGACATTTGTGGCATGGGAAAAGGTGACTGGAGGTTAACTAAGAGCAGGTCAAGCGATTAAGTGGAACAAAGCAAACAATCAAGAGCAAGCCTAGAGGGTTCGCGCAGGTCTTCCTTTGGTTTCGGTTGTTTCATTTCTGGCTCACATTCAGTTTTAAAGTGACTGTGGCTGTTAATACGATGATGCTAATGGCAATCATTTTAATATTATAATTCAGTGAATTTTAAAATTGGTACAAAAACAAACAGAATTGGTTTGCTCTTTCCAGTGGGTGCACTTGCAGCATCCCCGAGTAGAGCTGGGATGGCAGCAGCTGTCCTGTGTGGCTCCGAGATGGCAGTCTGAGGCCACCTTGCTGTGGACCGCAGTGTTCCCAAGCTATCAGCTGCTGACATGGTGAGAAGGTAAGGTTCTGCCTGCCAGGTTGTAGTCTGTATTTAACTGAATTCAATGCAGATCTGACCCTGCCTCAGCACTGTCCTCTCTTCACGCTCTTCCCACTTGGCTTTGCAGGTGGAGCCAACCTCTCCTTCAGTATCATGGAAAGATGTGATCGCTACCTTGGATGGTTTGGCTGAAGCAGCAAGCAATATTTCTAATTGGTGTCCCCCGAACTTCAGCAAGCCTAAAAATCATCTTGCTAACATGTAGCACCAATCTTGCAGGCATGAGCTGGGGCTGGAGACTCGGCCTAAGGAACTTTGGGGGCGCCAGGGCTGCTGCTCCTCTGTGTACCCCAGGGTGGGTCACACATTTCCCCCCTGCCTGTCCTGTGTGTTTGCTGTCTACGCCTTCTTACTAACTTGGCCAGCTGTGCATCTGTGGCAGCAGAGCTATGTTCCTCCGCGGTTTTAGGAGTGGGCATCCTGGCTGCTGTGCCCAGCCCGGCTGATAGGGAACTAAGCCTCGACCTTCCTGTGCTCATGCCGAGTGCCCCTGCGGTCTGTTAAACAAGCTCTTGGGGCCCACGGGTGCCACCATTCCCACAGAACTCCTGGGCTGAGGAGGGATTCAGCCCTGGTGTGCGGGGAAGAGGAGCATGGTGTTCCTGGAGCTTCTGGGAAGGGTAAGGGTTGGGGGCTCGCTCCCTCTCCTGTAGCCTTTGTGCTCAGTCATATGTGAACTGTTAATGTAACTTTAGATGTCACATTACTGCCACATGGGCTGCACTGTGCTGTGGGGAACAGGAAGAGTCTAATTCCCCTCCTGGGCTGCCTGGGCCAGCTCCTGAAGCAGCATTCCAGCTTTCCCCCCGCATGTGCGGATGGTGAACCCCTCCCAGAGGCTGAGAATATGCTCAGACATCTGGAGTTCTCTGGAATCAGAGGAGAACAGGCACCCCGATCCCCAGAAAACGTGGAGAATGAGTGGCGCTTCCCACTGGCCAGGCTGTGCCTGAGGTTCCCTCCCAGTCACCCCACATTTAGTGTAGCTCCAGTTCCTGGGCCTTGGGGCCTCCTCTTCCTGATACTTTATGAGGCAATGCTTTCCTCTAGTAAATGGGCTGGGGATCCTGAAATTCTATATTTTGTTGTTTTCTTTAGAGAGAATGGAGCATTCTTGGAGGAGAAGGGGTAAACATGCAGGCCCATTTGGACTGTGCATGCTGAGGGGGCCGACATGTGCCAAGCCTCAGGGGGACACATTAAAGTGTGAGCTGTGGAGAAAGGGCTGGGCGCCTGAAATAGCCTTCCGGAAGCCTTTTCAATGGTTGCCATGTTTCAAACTTAGGTCAGAGGTGCCAGGGCCAGAGTCCAGGCAACTGGGTGGGAAAGGCTACAGGCAGAGGCCCTGGGAATCAGGATGCATGAGATTTGGGGAGATGGCCCAACGAGGTGCTGGAGCCCATTAGGGCATGCTGCGCTATGCCACAGGTGCTGTAGGCTTGGAAGGAAATGGAGTGAGGGGCACCAGTGAAGGTCAGTGGGAAAAGTGGGAGGCTTCTCACCTGAGCAAAGAGGGTGAGAGGAGGCTGAGCACTAAGAGCTGTCATCTCCTGTGAGGAGCTGGATGTGCCAAGAGGTTACAAATATATCCACTATGTCCTCACAGAGACCACACGGGGATGTGTCCCTGTGCCCACTGGGCAGACTCCATAGATTGGACACGGAAAGCCTGGTGTGGCCCCTCACAGATGGAACAAATAACAGCAGCTTGTGTCTTGCCAAGTCCTGCAGGGGACTCTGAGCCAGGCTGTCGGGGCGGGGTAGTGGTGACCATTTGTTGGAAAGTACTGTTCTGCCATTAAAACTGGAGACATAGCATCTGTGGAAACCCGATGGAGAAGGTAGACAGAAGTAGGCAACCTTCTAGAAGTGTGTTGTGGATTCTTCAGGTAACTGATTTCTGGGCAGCCTGAAGGGTTTCAAAACTCTGTGGAATTAATTGCTAGCACAGAACCTACTGTCCTTTAATTGACAGAGTCTGATGACTCAAGTGCTTGGTTTCCAAGCAGAATCAGGGCAACTTATTTTATTGTATTTGCCTAAGTTTCTTTAAGTTAAGACCTTTGCCTTTGAATGATTTTATTGACTCAGGCCTTTCCGAGGTTTCTTGTCTTGATCTATTGGTGTCCAGGATCTGAGACGAAGAGGGAATTGACAGAGGACATTTGCTGAGTGTTTACTATGTGGACATTGTTGAATGTGCTTTTCGTGCCTTATCTCACAGCAGTCCCATGAGATCAGTGTTGCCATAGCTTAGGTTATAGATGGGGATATTGGGGCCCAGAAAGGTTTAGTAAGTTTGCCTTAATTCCATAGCCAGGAAACATTAGAGTCAGGATATGACCCCAGAAAGTTCTTTTAAAAGCTTTTTATCATAGAAAGTTACTTGCATATATAAAAGTGGAGAGAAATATATAATAAACCCCATGCACCTATTACTTCTTTGAACAATTATTAATAATATGACATTTTTGTTTTATTTTTCTTCTTCATGTCTGCTGTTTTCTATAGTATTTTAATCCTGGTATCGTTCCACTTCACCTATAAATACTTTAGTAAGCATGTGTAATAGACAAGGACTTTTTTCTTTTTTATGTGACCATACCACTTTTACCACATCCCCAAAATTCTTCCTTCACACCCTTTAGGACTTGACCTATGTTCATTTTCCCCACATAACCTCAAAAATGTCCTTCTATAGTTGATACATTTGAACCAGGGAATAACTACCAAACATTGTGCTGGGCTGATGCTTTTTAGAAGCAGGTCAGTGATTTTTTTAGCACTTGCCTAATGTTTTCTAGAATTCTAATCTGTAGTGGTAGCCTACTTTTTTTCCCTCCATGCCAAATTATTTGTAAACATGTTAATTTTCTGGACTTCTATTTATATGTTTGTGATACTATTTAACATGTTCCTCTATCCCTGGGATTTTCTTTAACCTGGAGGTAGAATTCAATTCAGAAAAGGTTTTTTCATGGTGCCCCCCTTCATGCTACTGCATGGGCACCTGGTGACACAAGTTTAAATAATGGTGACATTACTTCTAATCAGGTCAGGAGGTGGTGGCTGGATCAGCTCATCAGGAATGCTTCAGTCTTTCTCCTGCCCTTATGGCCTTTTCTGAGTGTGGCCCAGATTGTCCACATCACCAGAAATACTGACATGGTGACTGTCGCAGTTACTTTTCCCTCACTACTGGGATAAAATACCCAACACCCAAAATGAGGGAAGGAAAGATTTATTTATTTATTTATTTATTTATTTTGCGGAACCGGGGATTGAACTCAGGACCTTGTACTTGCCAGGAAAGCGCTTATTCCACTGAGCCATCTCCCTAGCCCCAGGAAAGGTTTACTTAGATTACAGTTGTTGAAGGTCTCAGTCTGTGGCTCCGAGGCAGAGTGGCACATGGCACAGGGTAGCCATTCATGGTGCCAGAAGGCAGCAAAAAGTATAGGGAGGAGTAGCGGCTGGTTCAGCCAGCAGGCCTCTCTCCTTCCTTGTGTTGCATTCAGGCTATCTGTCCCAGGGCTGGTGGAGTACCCACTCCCATAGTCCCAGCATTGGACCATGAATGAGTCACAAACTGTGGAAGCTGCCCCATGACTGCATGAGACTTTGGGGGAATGGCTAGGAACAAACCATAACAGTGACCTGCTCATCCTCTCTCTCAGATTTGTACTTAGGAGCAGATGCTCTTCCCTAAAGGCTTTTCCCAGTCAACTGCTTGCTTCCCCTGGTGGTTGGGCTCTGGAGTCTGATTTTTCCTCTCTCATGCATGTACACATCACCATAGGATCTTCCTACAATGCAGATTCCAGAAAAGAGGTAGGATGTGTGTGTGCGTGCATGCGTGCATGTGTGCGTGTGTGTGTGCGTGTGTGTGTGTGTGTGTGTGTGTGTATAGTGAATGAATACAGGGCCTTTTCACAGTCCTTTCTTATTTTTTATTTTGAGGAGAATTCTTGCTAAGGACTAGGTTGCTCAGGCTGGAGTCCAGCTGGAGGCTGCTGCTGCTCCAGCCTCACGCAGTGCTGGGATGTTGGGTTTCATCACCATGCCCACCTTGAGCCTTCGTTCTAGCTAGATCTCCAGGGAGACAATGGGGCTGCTGTGCCAGTGAGACTGCCTGCCTGCTGCTCTCCTTTGCAGAAGTCTTGCCGAGGAATAAGCTCTTCTATGCTCACCTGTGGGTTGGCTTTTTCCCTTACAGAGGCAATAGTAGTGGTTTTTACCCTAACCTCTTACACTGCAGTGTTCATTATTCACACTATAAAATGCCACGATAGCTCAGAATTTTCTGAGAAAAGGTGCCTACCACAAAATATATTGTAGGTATAAGTTTTATTATTTTCCAGTGTCTTATACTTTGTCAAGAGTAAAATGCTTTTTTAAGGGAAAAGTAGCCCAGTGGATTGCCTGGGCCCTTCCTCTGCTGCTTATTTCACGAATAGCTGTGGCTCTGCCTGTGCTGTGGTCTTGTCTTGTGTGGCCAGAACAGTGAGTGGTATGGCTCTGGGGAAATATTTCTCCAAGATGCTCTTCTTTCTTTTTGCTTTTTTTAAAAAAAAATTATTTTCTTCTGCTTTCTCTTTGAAACTGGATGGGTCATTCAAACCCTCTTGATCCATGGATTTAAATCCTAAGTAGAGCAGTGTGTTCTGTAGTGAAGGAGGAAAGAATTGTGGCCAAATCAGGTAAAAGGGTCTGTGTCCTCCCCAATTTCTATTAGCAAACAAACAAATGAAAGAACAATAAGTTGGAACAAGTAGTAGCCAAACAAGGAACTGATCTTTGCCTCTAGTACAAGTCATGACCTTGGAAAAACACCCAGAAAATTCTGAGGTAGCACAGTTCCCAAGTGCAAATCTATCTCTCTACAAGAGGTTTGATGAAATTTAGAGAGTTCTTACCAAAATTGTCATTCTAAAGAGAAAGAGATACTCTAACAAGAAGCCAAAGGCAGCAGCTCTATAAAAAGCTCAGGAAAGATCCCTGGATTCTGGAAGGCCTTAAAGGTCACCTGGTAATCTCGGGGTAGTTGTGGTTGCCAAGGCTTTCTGTTGTTCAGGAAGCCAGGATGCACAGGAGAGGTACGGGCGTGGCTGCAGCGAGTAGACCTGGAGCCATGACATTTTGTGGAACCTTCCGAAAAGAAAGAACAGAACTGATTTCCTAGAGAAGTTCTTGGTCAAGCCCTCCCCCCATTTCTTGTCCCTAGACTACAGAAATGAAAAGAAAAGTACCACTACAGGGCAGTGCAGGAGGTGTTAAGCTCCAGATAATATAAGAATACCCAGGATGTTCCACCACTATTGCAAAGCAAATAGCCGTGGATAGAACCACGTCCATTAAATTTGAACAAATGGGTAAGATGTGGCCTGATGGTTGGCTGTGTAGATGTGTTACAGAGGATGGTGCCAGAGGGGATGGGGCCCCAAAAGGGACAAGGAGGGCTTATTTGTTGAAAACATATTTCATGAACTACCCCTGAATTACTTTGGATAATAGAATAATTGAATATTTGAATTTAGGATAATAAGACTTCAAGGTAAGGTAATTTAATGAATGAAATTCAGAATCATTTCAGAGTCAAGGAAACAAACTGAGAAGCTTTAAAAATATCAACAATTAGAAATAAGGAATGATGAAGATGCCCCTAAAAATCCAAATTATGACACGGTGGAATTGCTGAAATTATTCCTGGTAAACTCACAATAAGAAACCAAAGATTACTGTAGGCAACCCGGGGACAACAGTTACGAAGGCCAGTGTAGTGACAGTCCAACACAGCATAATTGATGGCTCTGAGTTAGACACCCAATAAGTGACACAAAAAAATTATACTCAGACAGACCGTCAGAAACAAATTACAGATCTTTAGATCAAAAGGGCATCAGGAAAAATTATATGCTATGGCTGACATTAAGTTGTATCCTGGTTCAGATATTGAACTTGGAGGATAAACAAAGACTTCTTCAGTCGTTGAAGCAAAAAAAAAAAGCCTACCAAGGGAAAACTATCAGGCATCCTGGGCTCAGCAGGAGAAGACAATGGAGCAATGTCTAGAGAGTTCTGAGGGGGAAGAAAGCAAAATCCACAAACAGTGAACTGGGGCAAATCAGTGTTCAGGCCCAGAGTAGCAGGCAGCCAATGAAAGGAGCATGGACACGGGGACAGCAGTGCTGTGTGCTCTTCTGGGCTGAAACCCCACCAGCCCAAAGGGCAAATTAAAAGGAGGACCTGGGAAACGCGATACACTTCATAGAAACAACAGGAAGGAGGAAAGGCGATGGGAGAAAAGGAGACCACATTTCCTCTTCAAGAAGAAAAAATATCAAAATTAAAACAAAAGCTTGCAAGAAGCATAACCAATTCAATCACATCAGGGCTTTAACTATGGAGGAATCTGCTGGGAAAAATATTTCTTTTGGAAATAAAGCATTTATTTGAAGTTAGGAATTTTTTTTTCCTGCTTTTTAGCTTCCATGAAATTTTAACTCTTTTGAATTTTTGACAGCAATGTGTAATACAGAAGCCAAGGTTGACTACCTCTCATCTGGGTTTTCTAAATGTGCACCATTTCTAATGTCTTATCAATTATTATTATACTCTCCTCAAAATACATTTTTTTTAAAAGTTAAAAAAAAAGACAAAAAAATTCAGGTTTATTGAAAGTACGTGTTAATATTCAATTGTTTGAATAATCTTGCATAGCTATATCTGTTAATCTGAGAAACAGATTTGATGATAAAAATAGGCGACATGACAACCATTGTTAATTTGCTACTCTTGTTTTGAAAAATCTGTAACATACGTATTTTTGTAGGTTACCCTGTTTCTGTCTTTGTTTCTATTTGTTTTTACTCTTCAAAATAAACAAAGACTTCTTCAGACTTCTTCAGAAAAAGAAAAAAATGAATTCTTAAAGTAACAGACCCATTTTATTCTAACATGGCATTATGTTAAGGTTCTGTCTTGGTCATTCATACCACATGTATGTATTGAGAATCATTTGTGCAGCAGATACTGTTCTGGGCAATGAGAACATGGGGGTGGGGAAATGTAATGCATTGATTTCTATCCATTTTTCATTCTGTTCTTACAAAGGTTCAGACTGATGCTGCTCAAATATTAACACTGTGATTTCCAGATGTTGAGATTTGCCGCGTCTTTGAATTTTCTATATTGATTAAACCTTATCAAATAAAGCACATGTGCAATGCTTTTTAATTAAATTAATTGCATTTTGTTATTCTAATTTATTATTATTATTTAATGCATTTAGTGCAGGGTCTTCAGGGTCTCACTGCACAGATTGGACCTGGAGTGATCCTCCTGTTTTCAGTCTCCCAAGTGCTGGGATTACAGGCATGGGCTGGCACAGCAGGTCCGGGGATCAAACATTGGACCTTGTGCTTGTCTAGGCAGGTGCTTTAGTCTGCTGAGCTATTTGGCCGGCCTGATTACGTGTGGTTTTTTTTCTTCTTCTTCCTTTCTTTCTTTTTTTTTTTTTTTTTTATATATTTTAGGGAAGGGTCTACAGGATGTTCAGAGTCTCACTGCTGGATCAGACTCATAGCGATCTGCCTGCTTACAGCCTCCCAAGCGCAGGGATTACAGGTGCGCATCACCATGCCCAGCCTCAATTGCCGTCTCAGGGCACCGCAGGTGTGGAGCCAGCACTGCAGGCCCGGGGATCAAACCCCCAGCACCTGCACCTGCTTGCAGGTGCTTTAATCCACCGAGCTATTTGGTCGCCCCTTACATTGTTTTCTAATGTGATGGGAAAGGGTTTGTTTTTTTGGACATAAAATGTAACTTTTTCACTTACACAAATGTGAAATTGAAGTATGTTTCTTTAGGTTTACTTGATTGGAATTTCTGTAAATTGTATTTATATTACAGAATGTTACACTACTCTGCATTAAAACTCAAAACTTTGTAGGTACTGCTACTTGCCTGTACACATCTATAAGGAGAAAAATAATTATTTTATTACTTGCATGCTTTAATAAATTGGAAATTGGAAAATGATTCTCTTTTATTTACTAAGTTTACAGCTTTTTCACTACTGATGGTGCTGAATGATTTTCCATAGTTTTTCCTAGTTAATAACATATTCTCTTTGTTGCAATGTCTATTAATACTTTTCCATTTTGTATGCATTTCTACCTTTGCTGTTTTTGATGTTTCTTCTTTGCTGCAAATATTAATCCAGCCTTGATTGTGTACATATTGCTATAATCAAAGTTTTCCTTGTTAAAGAAAATTCAGGTAGTACAAATAAATAGAAGAGCAAAAGATAAACCACACAATTCCACCTATTCAGAAACGATTTCTATTAACACCTTGTGTTATACATTTCCAGATGCTTTTCTATGTAAATACCAATTTGGGATATTTTTCCTCACAAAAACCATATCACCCTGTTTTGTAATGTGTTTTTCTTTACTTAACTTATTGGGAACATCTTTCCATGTTATTACGCTTATTTTGAAAGTGTGATAGTTGTGCAGTCTTATTGTTTGGCTCTTTATTTTTAGTTAGTTCACTGTTGGTCATTCAGATGGTTTCCTGTCTTTCACTATTATAATCCATAACACAGTGAACTTGTTTTACACGTGAGTTATGGCGCACCCCCGTAATTCATCCCACAGGACAATGCCTGGACTCAAAGCTGCTTAGTGAATGCCAAACACATTTTTAAAAAGAGGTTTGACATATGTCGAAACCTGTCACCTAGCAAGGTCACCCACATTGCAGTCCCACCAAAGGAAGGTGGGGATTTTGTCCTTCCATTTCACTAAAACTGTATCCTTATGGTTTCTGAAACTTTTTCAGAGATGAAAAATTATGTCTGAATGTTCCTTGAAAATGAAATTATCCAATTACTAAGGAGGCTGATTATTTTTTATATCACATCAGTCATTCTGGTTGCTACTTCAAAAATAGCATTTTTATGTTTTTTGCCATTTAAAAGAAATCAGGCATCTGCTCTTGCTTTGGAATATTTATTTAGTAGAGATCGTCAACCTTTACTATATACTTCATAAATCATTTTTGAGTTTGACATTTAATTTGGATTATAATTTTATTTTATACAGAAAGGAGTTATATAAAAAGAGTTTTATTCTTTTTTTTTCTGTAGTTGAATTTGTCAAAACTCTTAAGAACTCTTAGGGAAACACAGACTGCAACATACAAAGATTTGTATTTCATGGCTGTGAACAAAAGCTGAGTCAGCAAATTCTTTCCTACAGAGCCCCAAACTGTGACTTCTGGCCTCATTCTTCCTGGATGTTTGGATCACCCATTTCTCTTGCAGTCTGTTTGCATATTTTTTTTTAAAGAGAATTAAACCATTCATTGATTACACCTGGTAATGGGTGATACACAACTTCAATCCCATCTATCATTGTATCTGGTACTATCATTCAGTTTAGATATGTAAGATGTGCCAACAATCATTTTTATAACCAAGTAGCTGACTGTTTGCTCGGGTGACCTTTTTAATGGTCAAATTCAGAGGTCACAACAGGAACTATTGGTTCAGCTACACTAAGGTTTCTGAAGGCAATGACTTTTTTAACCAAGCAACTGTAAAGAAATTTTAAATGGAACCTGGCATCACCCTGAAGGAACTCTAACTTCACACTGTTGGGTTGTTAACCAAGATGGCTTCAGAGTAGACTAACTTTACATAGCACCTTTTTAAAAAAGGCACATTTATTCAGCATCATGATCAGACTATTAAAAGGTACATTAAAACCCTTTGCTGGACTGGGGAGATGGCTCAGTAGAATAAGCGCTTCCTTGGCAAGCTCAAGGGCCTGAGTTCAACCCCCAGTTCCAACAAAAAAAGAAAAAAAAAAAAAAACCTTTGCTGGAAAGCTTTATCCTTTCCACAGAACAGAAACTAGAATAACCTGCTATACAATTAGGCACAAATACAGTCCTCGAGTTTTTTGCCCATGTGCATGAGTATTGTTTAAAACATGTCTTCTTTATAGCAGCTGGGCCCTGCCACCACTGTGCTTGGCTGAGTTCACAAATCTGTTGTAACCTGTAGCTTCCCTGTCACTCCTCTGACTCTCCTCTCCTGCTAAGCTTTGTTTCCTGGAAGTGTTTAAAACCTTCTGGGCTGGGGAGATAGCTCAGTAGAATAAGTGCTTACCTGGTAAGCACAGGGTCCTGAGTTCAATACCCAGTATCACAAAAAAAAAAAAAAAAAAAAAAAAAAAAAAAAAAAAAGAATTCTCAAGTACTTTGAAAAAAGAAAAAGAAAAACCTTATTTGGGGCTGGGAAGATAGCTCAGCAGCTTAAGTGGCTATCTGGCAAGTGCAAGGTTCCAAGTTCAATCCCTAGGATTGAAAAAAGAAAACAAAAAACTTTCTGCCACTGCCATAGCTACTGCTGCTGCTAGAGCTGCCATAGCCACCTTGATTGCGTGGTTTGGTAAGACATTTGCCTCCACCACCACAGGGCCCAGGGCTTCTGGCTCCACAGTTTCCTCCCTTCATGGGTCCAAACTTTGAAGACTGACTGTTGTAATTGCCAAGGTCAATATAGCTTCCCCACCTCCATAAATGCTTCCATCATTACCAAATCATTGCAGCCATCTCCACTGCCACCATATCCACCCCCATCACAGCTGCCACCAAAGCTACTTCGGTCACTGAAGTTTCCTTCACAACTGCAACTGTCATTGCCACCAAAACCAACTCCATGGCCACCGCCAAAATTTCCAGAACCACTTTGACCTCTTTGGCTAGATGAAGCACTGCCATCTTCTGCTTGGACAGGGCTTTCCTCACTTCATAGTTGTGGCCGTTCACAGTGTGGTGTTTTTGAATGACAGTCTTATCCAGAGAATCCTGGTCATCAAAGGTTACAAAAGCAAAGCCCCTCTTCTTTCCACTGCCTCAGTCAGTCATAATTTCAATCATTTCGTTTTTTCCATATTGTTCAAAATAATCTTGTAGGTGATGTTGTTCAGTATCTTCTTTTAATGCCACCAACAAAGATCTTCTTCACCATTAAGTAGGCACCTGGCCTTTGAGAATCTTTTCTTGAGACAGTTCTCTTTGATTTTGCAACTGTCCATCCACTTTGTGTGGCCTCGCATTCACCTCCTCCATAGTGGCATAAGTGACAAACTCAAAGACCCTGGGCCGCTTGGTGTTCGGGTCTCTCATTACCACGCAGCCTGTGAGTGTTCTGCATTGCTCAAAATGGCTCGTAGACTCTCATCAGTCGTTTCAAAGCTCAACCCTCCCATGAAGAGCTTCTGTAGCTGTTCAGGCTCCTTGGGAGACTCTGGCTTACACGTGATGCAGTTGGAAGAGAGACCGATGACGCGTCTTCCGTTGTGTTCCACCAGAAGAAAGGAATAAGCTACTAATCATGTTCCCTGTTTTCATCTTTTCTCAACCCAGGAAGTTTGCAAATGACAGTGATTTTTTTTTTTTTTTTTTGGTCTGGGGCAACAACATATCAAGCCCTGCAGATGAAGAGATCAGGCAGCTGAGATCCCATGGGTCTCATGAGCCTGCTAACGTTTCTAAAAGCAGAACATGTGGTTCTGGGTCTGGACTCATCTCTACGAAGCCCCAGGAGGATGAGTGATGCTTAGGTCCTGCTGCAGCTGGGTAGTCAGCCAGCATCCCGGGGCCAAGGGTGCGAGCTGGGGCCCTGCTGGTGTCAGTGGAGGTTCAGGAAGCTTGAACATCAGAAGCTGAGGAAAATCTCAGAGTCAGGGCCAGGAATGTAGCTCAGTGGTGCAGCACCTTCCTGATGAGCTCGAGGCCCTGAGTTCTGTTCCTGGTACTAAAACATCTCAGGTCCAAAGACCAGGAGGAAGTTCAAGTCTGGCTGGCAACTACAGAAGGACCCTAAAGACTTAACATGATGGGCATCTGTGGTTGCAGACACTGTTCTTCACGTCTCCCCAGATTTGAGATGACCACCTTCCTTCTCCTTCCCTGTCTGCTTTCAGTGTACTCTGTCTTGGGCTACAGTTCTGGATGTGCAGGCATTATCCACTCTACCAAAATGTGGATCCCCTGAGGGCCAGGCTCATCTCCCGACCTCTGCCAGCCTTGGATGCAGGACTTAGACTGCAGCCCTTGTGGAAGGAGTGCCTGGAAGGCCACCACAGGACCACACTCTCCTAACTGCCACCAGACAGCCGCTACTGCAGCTGCTACTCTCCTCTTCATTGTTTCATTACTATTTCTGTCTTTTATTTATTCCCGCAAAGTTGCTCATATTAATCAGACAGCTCATCTACTTTGGAAATTATGATTATACAGAAACGCCAACAGAATCTTTGTTCTAAAGATGAGGTTGTTATAAGTAAAGATTCTTTGTTACAGCGTATTGATTACACATAACCTGCCCCAAATTACCCTGGATTTGTAGTTCTCCAGAGGCCAGAGCCGTGGGTGGGAGCAGGGAGGGCAGAGCCTTCTCACCTGCATCCACAGGAGCATTCAGGGGCATCGCTCGAAGGTGATACCCTAGGTACAAGGAATGGAAAGCAGCTGCGCCCGCTAGTGCGAGGATCCGCAGTATCTCAGGCAGAAGCGTCCCCAGAATCAAAGAGGCCAATCAGAGCCTTGGAAAGAAGTACCCGCTACCCAGAAGAGAGGTGCTGTCCAAGCACCCTCCCCCAGGGTGGGGGTGAGGTTGTGAAAAGGAACACAGTGGTCACCTAAAAGGCAGCAGAGAATAATAACACCTCTGCTCCTACTGTCATATGTCTTTTTTAACTGAAAAAATCAATCTGATTTGTTTTTAATTATCATGGTCACATACAAATTTGTGCTCATGTACAACATGAGCTGAGGACTCATTAGCATTAGTCCTGCTAATGAGCTGAAAGGAAGCATCGCTACCAGTCACACATACAACAGGAGTTTAGTCTTGTCTTTTTGAATAGCTGTCTAAATACTACCCTGAACAATAAATAACTCAAGCTGACCTAAAGAATTCAATAGTCTAACTTGCTGTTATATCATGCTAGCTCTTAAAAGGATCTGAATCTACAGATCAACTATAAAATGTGAGAAATGTTAAATATTCTTTATTTGGTATTACACATATATCACACTAAAATTCCCTTCAATAAGTAAAAGGCAGCACTTTGTAGATACAGAGAATTCTAACTAATTGGCATAGTCAAGACTAAAAATATAGACACAGCTTTCTAGTCTTCAACCACTCCCTTTAACTGGCTAATAAGCACAAACTGAAAGAGGGGAGTCTTGCTTGGTTTTGAGACAATGAAAGATTCTCCCAGTATTTAAGCATATTCACATACCCAGTTATATAAATCTAAATATAAAACCAACCTTCAGTAGTTTGGGGATGACATTCTCAATCTTTGTGAAAAGTTGAACATTACTAATCAAGTCCAACCATGTATTTAGAAGGGAAAGCAGTAATAGTATTTACTGAACAGGAATTATTATCAAACCTTGAAGAGAAAAAAAAAAAAAAAAAACTACAAGATAACTACAAAATAGGTACAAGCCCATGTTATTTAAATCAGGACTGTCCAACAAAAATATTCTGTCAGCCACTCATGATCTGAATTCTGGTGTATGAGTCTACGGCCATACCACCCTGAACACGTCCTATCTTGTCTGAATTCTCGTGTATGAGATTAAATTATGGTAGATATACAAAAGCCATGAGACATTTCTGTTCTGTAATAAATAAGCCAGTGACTATTACTCATTAGTAGCCTTTCTGAGGTAAGCTATTAAGTCTGCCCTTTCTCCCTTCTTCTTGATGCCAGCAAAGGTCATTTTTGTTCCAGGGATGTACTACTTGGGATTCTCCAAATACTCCGTCAATGTATCCTCTCCCAGGTTGAGGCCTTTGTTCTTGTTGGCATCTGTGTAAGAGAATCCACAGCCTGACCTGTCTTCTGCCCAAAGATACCCTGGAGATTTGGCCCGGTCTCGTGCTTGCCTCCCTTCTCAACAGTGTGGCACTGGGGACACTTCAGTACAAAAATTTTCTTGCCTTTCTCAGCATCACTCAGTTTTAAACCTGCTACAGCTTCCACACTGGGTAGTCACTGCTCTTCCTTCGTTACCACAAGGAAAATTCCAGTTCAGAAGCCTGACGCTGACGTCCCATTCTCTAACCTAAGGACTTGTCATATGTCTTTCTGTTGAGCTCTGTGAGGGGAGCTGTTGTCATTTACCTGGGCACTGGTCTACATGTGCAGGCTGCAGACAAATTCAAACCCTGCCTCCTGCAACCAGCGCTGTCCACATCACTGTGCCGGGGGGGGGGGGGCACAGTCCCCTGGGAACCTCTGCCCTGTACTCCCTACCACTCCAGCCTGCAGTAAATCTCATGTGTACAAGTGCTGACTTCCTGGGAAGAAGAAAGCCAGAACAAGTTTGGGGACTGCTGCGAGCCCGGCACTGTAAATGCAATATCCTTTTGGCCACCAGAAAGGAACAGAGAAGTGTTTGTTATTTCTTAAGATGTGTCTTTCAAGCATCTGGCAAAGTCAGTGTACGGAGAAGAGATACACGCTCCAATGAAAGGACAGTTTGAGCAGGTAAAGCTGACTATTCACTGCAGGCCCAGTTTGTTTGCCTTGAATGATAGTCAGAGGGCGAGTGTGTATTTGACATCTCTTCCAGGACAGAAGGGCTAATGCATTGCCAGCCCTGTATCCAGGGTGGAAAGCTTGTAGAGACCTCCTCTGGGTTCACTAGCAACAATGCTAACTTCTACCACTACATGCAGTCACTTCTGGTGAAAAAACTCAGGAGTGGGAACATTATGCTGTGTTCTCTACACTGGGGTTGTAGATGCTCTGCCTGCTACTGGGTCAGATGGCCACAGTGTAGCTGTGCTTCTGTGACAAGCTTCTTGGCCTTTCGGTGTCTTATTTGAAGCATTTATGAAAAGCAGATGGCCAGACTCACACTTATGAAAGCCTTCATGTAGATCAGGGGTTGGCAAACTACAGTCCAGGGGCTGAATTGAGCCCACAACCTGATTTTGTACAACCTATGAGGTCAGAGAAACTTTTTAAAAAGTATTTATTTTTTCATTTTTCGTATTTTAGGGAAGGATCTACAGGGTGTTCAGGGTCTCACTACCAGATCAGACTCATAGTAATCTACCTGTTTACAGTCTCCCAAGAACTGGGATTACAGGTAAGTACCACCACACCCAGTCTAAAAAGTATTTTTAAATTGTTGAACAGCAAAACTCATAGTTGAATATCTCTCATCTTGGTCTTCTAAATGCGTACTGTTTCTAATGCCTTATCAATTATTATACTGTCTTTAAAACAAATTTTTTAAAAAAGATAAAAAAATTAAGATTTCTGGAAAGCAAATGTTGACATTCAATTGTGTGTCCAGTGTTGCATAACTGTATCTGTTAATCTAACACATTTGATGATAAAAATAGGTAATGGAACAACCACTGTTCGTTAGCTATTCCTGGTTTGAAAATCTGTAACATATGTGTTGTTCTATGTTGCCATGTTTCTGTCTCTTTTTTCTATTTGTTTTTGCTTCCATCTTTACTCTTCAAAAGAAAAAAAATGAATTAAAAAATTGTTGAGCAACCACAACAAAATCCAAGACTGACATTGTGTAATATTAAAATAATGCTATGAAATCTAGCTGGGCATGGCCATGAACACCCGTAAGCTCAGCAATCAGGAGGCTGAGGCAGAAAGGTCATTGTGAGTTTGCAGTCAGCCTGGGCTCATAAAGTAAATTCAAGGCCAGCTGTGGCTACATAGCAAGAACCTGTCTGAAAAAAAGAAAAGGCCGGCCAAATAACTCAGCAGATTAAAGGCCTGCAAGCAAATTGGTCAAGCAATGGCTGTGACTCATCCACACGGCTGACACTGACAAGGGATCTACAAAGTGTGGTACAGGGTTACAGGATAAACCCTGAGGGTACCTGACTGACCTTACCTGATACAAAAGTTACATTTTTTGTTATATAGGTCTTGCTTAACTTGGTCTTAACCATCCAGCAGAAAAGTATAAAAATGGAGTTGTATAAAGTAAAATTATATTAATATAATGAACTGTGAATGGCTCAAGTCAACAGCTTCTGTGGATAACTAGCTTCTATTGTGGACTGCTGATCTGTGTTGGATTGTTTTATTTAAAAAAAAAAATATATATATATATATATAATTAGTCACTCGTGTTTTGAAAATCTGTAACATATGTATCGTTGTATGTTACCCTGTTTATGTCATTTGTTCTCTTTGTTTTTGCTTCTATTTTTCACTTTTCAAGTTAAAATACAAATAAATAAATTTTTAAAAAAGTTCTGCAAGCAGGTGCAGGGGCCAGGGGTTCTCTCCTCAGGCCTACTGTGCCAGCTCTGCCCCCGGGGCTCGCAGAGAGGGCAATTGAGACTGGGCGTGGTGTTGCGCACCTGTAATCCTAGCTCTGGGGAGACTGTAAACAGGTGGATCACTATGAGTCTGATCTCGTAGTGAGACCCTGAACACTCTGTAGACCCTTCCCCTAAAATACAAAAGAAAAGAAAAAAAACTCTTGTTTTGAAATTGTTTCATTTTTAATGTTTTTTTTTTTTTTAATATTTTGCTCTCTTTAAAATAACAATAACAAGATATGTAATTCAAAGTACAGTAAGCCAGACAGAAAAACAGGCTAAATACTAGATGAGTTCTCCACGTGAGGTCTCTGGGACAGTCAAATCCACAGAGATAAAAAGCAGAAGTGTGGTTTCCAGGGCCCCAGGCAGGGGCCGGGACCAGGGCCAGGGCGGGGCAGGGCGGGGCAGGGGCATTAGTAGGAATACATGAGAACAGAGCTTCAGCTTGGGTAGCTGATAAAGTTTTGGAGCTTCAAGGTGATGTGAATTAAAAAACATGTGAATGCACTTAAAGCCACTCACCTGTAAGCTTAGAAATGGAGAAAAATGGTAACATTGTGTTATTTACATTTTGCCACGCTAGAAAAAAATTATGAAATTAATATTTTATCGTCTGTAAATCACGCGCTGAGCCGGGCGTGGTGGCGCATGCCTGTAATCCCAGCACTGGGGAGGCTGAGGCAGGAGGATTGTTGTGAGTTCGAGACCAGCCTGAGCTACAAAGTGAGCTTAAGGCCAGCTTGAACTGCATAGTGAGACCCTGTCTCAAAAAGACAAAAAAAAAAAAAAAAAAAAAAAAAAATCACGCGCTGTCCTGCGTACTCCTCTGCACTTCAGCTAGGTCAGGTTTGGCTGGGACAGAGGTGAGTCACTGCAGCAGACGGGGCAGCCCACGCAGCCTAGGTAATTTTAGTGACCCTTTGAAGACACCTCTTGCTGAGCCCTGGCTGTAGTCAGAAGACCGGCTGCTTTTAAGAAGTTCACAGTTTACCACAGAATATTAATTCCTTAATTGTTTCTTGCACCGTTTGAGGCAGAGCTGGACTTCTGAGATCACCATCTCTAAAGAGATGCTAAAGGGAGGGATGCAGGTGAAGAACCATTCTGTGTTTGTATAAACAGTACAGTTAGGAGTATGCAGTGCTTTGGCATAATTCTATGAGAAGGAACATATGTACTAATGGTGTTTGGACAGGATATCCTGTCTGCTTCTTGTGCTATGGATAACCCCTGGGAAGATAACAGTGTAAAAAGAAGTAGTTATTGAAACTGTACTATAATTCAGTTTTGGAAAAAAAAAAAGCTAGGTATGCAGCTACATTCTCTTAATTCATTAACCAGAGGCATCTGCTCTAATAGTATTTGTGCATGGAGCACCATGTATGCACCTTGCGCAACAGAAGGCCAATACGAAAACAGTGTACAATGTATAAATTGTTGAATCTGTGCTAGTGATTTGATTTGGAACTGTCTCATTGGTACTTGTCCTTCAATAAAAAAATGAAATAAAAAATAAAAATAAATAAGAAAAGAGATGCTAGTTACCGCGTTGCTCCGCACCTCAGCTTCCCATCTGGAAATGGTGCTAATCAGGCCCTACGTGTCAGGATAAAGAACAGGTGTGTGCAGCTGTGAGGCACGAAAAGCTCGAGAGGGGTGGTGGTGATGGGGACGCAACAGTGTGAATGTACCTGATGCCACTGAACTGCAACTCAGAATCACTGATCTGGTAAATGTTAGTAAACAGGTCCATTCAGTCAAAGAGAAGAAAAAGAGTACACGTACGGTGGTGCTGAAACCAACAATTGTGAGCGGTGAGTGGGAAGCGACGCTGGAGATGTGCGTGGGAAGGCTCCAGATAGGAGGGGCTGTGCGGCGGGGTCCCTAACACGCCACGCACACAGCAGTTCCTGGAAGCAAGGCCGTGCGCGCCCTCGTGTTCTAGCCCCAGGGCTTTGCGCAGGGCCAGCGGGGGAGGTCAGGTACCTGGTGGCGCTTCCTTCCTCTGAAGAGAGCCACCCACTAACGGGACTTGCCTAAATTCTTCCTGCCGAATGATAGCTCAGGAGCCAAAATACGGTTTCCAGCTCTGTTAATCCCACTGCCCCCATTACCGTCAGGAGGAACCAGCAAGAACCCAGCAGGCACTGCCCATGAGTTGAGGACAGGGCGCTTTTGCTAGCCTCCTGACTACATCCCTCGCAGTACTGTGAGGAAATAGTTTCCTTTACAGATGATTAAGAGCATTACTGCTGCACAATTAATTGTCTTAAGACCAACTATTCCACTTGAACGATTCAGTATTTTTAGCAAGATTTTTCCAGTCCCTTCATTTTGTTTCCAAAATAATTGAGTCACGGCTCAATTAATAAGGCATGATCCTTTCATTGTTCTCAGAGGCTCACACTGCATCGTCTCAGGGAAACCCATGCAGGAGGCAAACCAGGAGTGTGGTGCTGGACGACAGGGAGTTCAAGGCGACTGAGCTCTAGGTAAAGCCTAGAGTGGTTTTGTAAAACCACTGCAAAGAACCGTGGCCAGGGAAAGTCAGCCGAAGCCCCGGCCTTTGGGCATCATTCGCCCAAGGCAGGAGCCCCGAGCCAGACCCAGCGAGTGGAAATTGCCTCCCAGGAAAGGAAGTGCTGAGAGGAGAGTTTCACAAGGCCAGCTAGCGAGGAGGAGCGGGCTTTGCTAAAAATCGCAGCGCACGCGGCAAAAGAGCAGGTTGGATTTCAGCCTCAGAGTTTTGTCAGGCTGTGACTGTTCGTTTGAATAGCCTAGCCAGTAACTTAATTCTGTAGCTCAGCGTTCTGCTTAGGAGACGTGTTTTCAGTGGGGGAAGGGAAGAGGGTGCCACGCCTGTTCTTGGCAGCCTGGCTTGGAAGTGGTGAGCGCCTTTCACCCTAGTCGGATCTGTAAAGACTACATGAGGGTTGAGAAATTTTAGCCTGTTTAAAAGAAACTCAGTCCATATGTGGGCGCCCCACGGTATGCTGGAGATTAAAAACTGTGATGATTGGGCTTTGTTTGGGACATGGGAGGAGGCGGTAGAGGGGAACTGGGTACTTTTTTTTTTTTTTCAAGTAAAGGCATGTTAAAGCATAGATCTAAGAAAAGTTCTGTAAACACATTTTTTACAGAGTACTGAACTGACTCACTTTGGAGGGGGAAGGAACTACGGTTGAAATTCTCCCTTATGGAGAATACAGTTTAGAATGAAGATAGTGCTCATTGTCCATAATTGCTGGTCAGAAGAAAAGAACAGAGAGGCAGGAAGGTGTGGAGAGAATGAACCTGGTGACAGAAAGCAGGAAGGCTGAGTGGTGAACACGGAGCGTTCTGAGCAGGAACAGCAGGCCGAGTGGAGGACACAGCACAGGCTGTGTGTGCCTCTGTTTGGCAGTGGGCTCAAAAGAAAGAAAGGAAGGGAGAAAGAAAGAAAGGAAGGGAGAAAGAAAGGAAGGAAGGGAGAAAGAAAGAAAGGAAGGGAGAAAGAAAGGAAGGGAGAAAGAAAGGAAGGAAGGGAGAAAGAAAGAAAGGAAGGGAGAAAGAAAGGAAGGAAGGGAGAAAGAAAG
>PVKA01025817.1:0-32520 GCA_004027165.1 Ctenomys sociabilis
TCTGCATGTATTTAATGCAGGGTCCACAGGGTCTCACTACACAGATTAGACTCATAGTGATCCCCCTGCTTTCAGCTTCCACGTGCTAGGTTTATAGGTGCGTGCCGCCACGCCCAGTCTCAATTGCTGTCTCAGCTTGTCCCAGGGGTGAGGCCAGCACCACACTGGGGAGGTCGAACCCCACTCGCTGTGCCTACCTAAGCAGGAGCTTTGGTCCACTGAGCTATCTGGCTGGCCCTCAAATTGTGACTTCTTTCATCTTAAAACTCCCTCTGCAGATTGCAGTGCCTTTTCTCCCGAACCTACTCCATGCATTTTCCAGTACGCACCTCTCCATCAAGTTCCCGCTAACCTCACATTACTCAAGCAATATCCAGAGTTTTGCAAACTTCTTCTAAAAAGGGGTAGAGTTAATATCTTAGGCTTTGCAGGCCAGCCTTTAAATCTCTGTTGCAACTACTCCACTCTGTCCCTTCTGTGTACATGCATGTGTGCGTATGTACAAAACTGGGGATTGAACTGGGGCACTCTACCACTAAGCTACATTCTTAGCTTCCCCCTCCTTTTTTTTTTTTTTGGCAAAACCGGGGATTGAACTCAGGCCCTTGCGCTTGCCAGGGAAGCGCTTATTCCACTGAGTCATCTCCCCGGCCCCCCTTAGCCCTTTTTAATTCTGTGCCATGGGTTGTGCCAAGTTGCCCAGGCTGACCTTGAACTTGTGATGCTCCTGAGTAGGAAGACCAGCCTCAGGAGCTCAGCCTCCTGAGAGCTGCGATCACAAGCACGTACCACCACATCCAACTCTACCCTTGTACAGAAGCAGCCACGGGCAACTGATAAGTAGGCATGGATGTATCTCTAAAAAAGCTTTATTTACAAAAAGATGGAAGGCCAGTTAGGTCACTGGGCTTCAAGCTGGCAACTCTCCACTGAAGCCAATTTTTTGTCCTCATTTTAGAATTTTAATTAAAGCCAATTAAGGCTTAGTGGATTGTTAACTGGTGGTCAACTTGTCATGCCCAGCTGAATTGAACCAGAGTGGTGATGGGTGTGGGAGGCCCATCTGAGGTCCGTCTGAGGGTTGTTGCCAGCAGCGTAAGAGGCAGAACTGGAAAAACTGTCAAGAGGCTGTTAGGGAAGCTGTTGGAGAAGCTGTCAGAGCTGTTGGAAGCTGCTGAGCTGTTTTGCTGCAGGACCATGTCATGCTGACTTTCCTGGTGAACTTGGACTTTTTTTTTTTTTTTTTTTTGACTTAGATGCTCTTGTTGGGGGAGGAGCTCAGGACCCAGCTGTCTCTGAGGATGGCTGAGGTTCACTTTGGGGGAGCTCTGGTCCTCACCTTGAGCATCGCTTCCTGGCTCTGGAGGGGAAGATGGTGCACTGCTTAGTCTCCCGGAGAAGCTTGTTGGGTTGGTTTTCCTGATGGGAACTCGGCTTTCCTCATTGCTGGAGGAGCTCAGGACCTCACTGTTGCTGAGGATGGCTGGGGTACTTTTGGGAGAGCTCTGGGGCTTACCTTGAGCACTGCTTCCTGCCTCCAGGGCAGATTCCTCAGCCTGCTACACAGATCCTTCATCCTGGTGGCATAGACTTTCTAGCTTCTGACCTCTGGGCCGTTCTAGCACAGATCCACGAAGTGGGCCTGCATCAGACTTTGCCCTAGGCTCTAGGCCTCCTAGAACTTGGGAGGCACTGTGAAGGGCTCTGAGTTTGCAGCTGAATTAATACTGGATGTGAGGATCCAGGCCCTCAGCTGGGTTCTTTGTTGTTTAGTTGTGTGGACAGATTTCCTACAGTTTTTGTATATGATTCTTTGGGTGATTCATTATAAAATAATCATATAAAGTGTGTCCGGTATTGTACTGTTCCCCTTGCAAAACCCCAAACCATGACACAAAGCCTGCACACCTCAATTGGCTGTACCTTTCTCTGAACACCTGGCACAACTGCTTCCCAGACTGCCACCCGCCCCATGCCTCCTGGAGTTGGCGTCCAACCCTTCGCTCCCTTCCTGGGAGTCTGAATCTCCATCATTATGTACTTGTCGTGGTTCCAAGCTCAGGTCTCAGACTCCTCTCGCTGTCTGCACGCTGGGCAGCGCCTCCCCGCGAGGGCTCCACGGTCCACCACGGCTCTGGCTGAGCCCTGCCCTCCTGGCCTCCAGTCGCAGCTGCAGCTCTGTGCTGTGCTCTCTGACACCCACATGGGAAGATGCATCCCGCTGTCCTCCTCCTCTTCCCACCTCCCAGCTGGCAGCTCCATTTCCTGGTGCTTCTTGACCTTGGAGCTGCCTTTTGACCTGACACCTGAGAGCAACCCCTTCTCTCCCAGGTCTGAACCACTCCTGGGCAGCTGAGGTCGAGATGCTGCCACCTTGGCTTTCTGTGATGGCCCCAATTCAGGTGGAAGGCAGCACAGCAACCAGAGGGAGCCCGCAGAAGGCCAAGTCCTCTGCGGAGTTTCTCCTTCACCCAAACCCTCCCTAGGAGTAGCCACCAAAGACCCCCAGGGCTTGAAGGGCTGTGGCAACTTTCTGCCCTTCTGCCATTCTCCCCCAGGGGGTGCTAGGGCTTTTTGCTGGCTTGTCCACATTGAAAACATGGACTCACCCCAGGACCTTTGCTCTTCTTTTCCTTCTTTCTGGAATGTTCTGTTGGATTTATGCTCTGTATTTTAGTTTTTTTTTTTTTTCTTTTTCTCAGATATCACCTTCTGTAGCTCTTTTCTAACAGCTCTATTTAAAAACTCAGCCTGCATCTAGCTCTCTGCTCACCTGCTTCCTTTACCCGGCCATCTGGCAGTGTGGCTTACTTTGTAAACCCTAATTTCCTCCCTAAGATTTATGCTCATGTCTTCTTTTTGCGTGTTGCTCTATTCCCAGCACTGTACGTAGTGGAGGGCACAAAATAACTGCTCAATAAGCAGTGCCGTCTGGTAACGGAGAGGTGCATTTCAGGACTGGGCATAGCGCTTCTCCAGGCTGCAGCTGGGCCTGAGCTTGGGGCAGGGTCATGCTAGCCACGCTGGCTCCCTCGGTGCCTGATGACGTAGCCGACACCCGTGTTAACGGGGTGGATGCTGATGTTCGTGTACAGCTGAGAGGCCCCCTAGCCACGGCTCCGGTGGACGATGTTTTCCTGGACCACATGGCCAGCTCTGTTCCACGTGGTGCCTGTGCACCCACACATTTCCTGAATCTGTGTATTAACTTGCAAGTTTCCAACCTTGACAGTCTGGTGGCTGACAAACCGTTGCAGACTCCGCCCGGCGCCTCCCCCCCTTGAGAGGCATATGCTAGGGGAGCAATATTTAGTTTCCAGCTGGCACTCCTGGGCAAAGTCTTGGGGGTGCCATCTGCCCTCAGAGCTTCCCTGGCAAGGTGCTGCCTCCCTCCCTGCCCAGATGGCAAAGGCTCCTGTATCGGACCCGCCTTCGCTGGGGCTGCTGTCCTAACAGTGTGGCCCCCACCTTGGCTGACTCAGTTTCCAGGAAAACCACAGGTCTTTGTGCTGTCGCATCCACCCCTGTGGCCACTGTACAACACCTGTTCTCTGGAAGTGCATCTGGCAGCTAGGAAGCAGTCTCACGGCTCTGGCTTTTTTTGTTTCTGTTTCTTGCGGTACTGGGGTTTGAGCCCCGTGTCCTTAAGCCACACCCCCAATGCTCTTAACATTTTTAAAATTTTGAGACAGAGTCTTGAATTCTCAGTCCTCTTGCCTTGGCTTCCCACAGTATTAAGATTATAGGTGTGTGCCACCACTCCAGCTTTCTCTTTCTTTTTTCCTCTTCTCAGCTTTTTCCTTTTTGTTTCTTACAGGACCTCTTGGGACTGTGTGCTCAGCCTCCTCCCCAGCCCTGCGAGGTCTGGATTCTATTACCTGCTATTGTGTGGCCTTGCCGGGGTGCCTAAACTGGGCCTCAGTTTCCTCATCTGTAGAATGGGCTTCAAAGCTCATAGCCCAAGGCTCTTCATGGCTTTTATTTATTTATTTATTTTTCAGTACTGGGGGTTGAACTCAGGACCTTGCGCTTGCCAGGCAAGTGCTTATTCTCCTGAGCTATCTCCCCAGTCCTCTCCATGGCTTTTAAAAGGACTGAGGGTTTTTGAGGGTTCAGTAAATAGGAAAAGTGAATGGTATGTACCCTATCATAACACTTGATTTCACCCACAGTCAGACATGATGTTAAGCAGAGATTCTCAAAGAACTAGCTGCTCTTCGCTCTCAGCCATCTCATCGGTACCAGCACTGTCGCTAGGGGGCGCCTTTGGAGGGCGGCTTAAGCAAGGGGCTGGCAGCTATGGGGTGGGGCAGGTGCTGCTCAGGGGCATTACAAACTGAGGTGCGCAGAGTTTCTGGCATCTGAACCCCCATAGCTCCTGGGGCTGTGGAACAGTGTATTTTGCTTCAGCTGTATGGTGTTTAGGAACCTGCTGCAGAAGGCCAGAGTGGCAGGCTGACCACATCGAGCCCAAGGGCACCCTGCTGCCTGCAACCCCAGGTAACCCCCCCACTCCCCCATACCTTGTAGCCCTGGAGGTCTCCGTTCTGGCTCTCCCGAGGGGGCGCTTCCCACGTCACATCCAGCTGTGTAGCTGTGGTGCTGTGGACGGCTACATTGCGGGGTGCTGCTGTGGGCACTGGGAGGCACAGAGGGTGGTGAGTGAATAGATTCTGGGGTGGGGGGGCCTGAGCCTCGCACCTCCCCAGGGTGGGCCTCACAGGGACACGTGCGCTCACCGGCCTCCCCCACGAAGACCTCCTGTGGGGGGCTCAGCGGGCCCTCACCCACCGCGTTGTACACACTCATCCGTATCTCGTACCGCTTGTGCCTGCTGAGGTCTGTGCATGAGAGAGAGGAGAAAGAACACAGAGGTCACGGCCCCTGTGGCTGGAGCCACTGTGGGGACTGCAGGCAAGGGAAGGGATGAGGTGGCCCTGCAGTCCCCGCTCCCAGTGTGACAGTTCAGCAGACGGCAGGTCAGAGTTGGTACCCAGAGGGACCCGCAGCCTCCCACCCTGCCAACCTGGCCATGAGGCGCTGCTGCTGGCTGGCCTCCAGGCTTAGGGTGACCGTGCAGCAATACAGTGCAGCTGCACACTCTACTTCGGAGATGGAAGGGGCAGCATCGGCATTTATTCTGGGACAACGCTGTCGACTTGAACTTAGAGAACCCAGGTCACAAACAGGCCATCCCTCCCTGTCTTCCCTCCTACCAGGGCAGATGGGAGAGCTCCCAGCCTCGTCAGTCGGTGCCCATTAACCAGCTCTTATTTTCATTTAATTTAACCTTGTTTTTTGGGTTCTGGAGATTGAACCCAGGGACTCTCACATGCTAACCATGTGCTATACCTCTGAGCTGCCCTCCTGTCCCTCAACTCACAGAGGTGCTTGGCCCTGGCAGGGAGGGGGCTTATCAGATCTCAATTCTGGGTTAAAAAGCCCCATGCATCACTAAATTTGGCGTGCTTTGGTGAGGACACCTCTTCCTTTTTATTTCCTACATGACCTCTAGGGACTGTGTGCTCAGCCTCCTCCCCAGCCCTGCAAGGATTCTACTACTTGCTATTGTGTGGCCTTGCCAGGGTGCCTAAACTGGGCCTCAGTTTCCTCATCTGTAGAATGGGCCACAAAGCTCATAACCCAGAGCTCCCCATGAAAGAAGCTGACGGACAGAAGCTGGCCAGGAAAGGGACCTAGTCCCCTCAAAGTGGGGGATGCAATCTGTGCTCCAGTTGTCTGGAAGGAGGAAGGGCCTAGGACCTTTCCCACCAGCTGAGCCCCCACTTGCCCCTCTGTGCACCTCATTCTGCTAAAGCAGAATGTACCTTCAACCCTGGGTGTTTCCATTCTGACCACCCAGGGTCCCCACCCTCTGCACCCTTCTCTCCTTGGCTCCCTCTCCTCTCCATCTCTAGGGTGGATGTTCTGGCTTTGGACAGCACTCCATGAAGAGCCACCCCGAGTGTCTGTGCAGCCTGCGGCTGAGCAGAGAAGCAGGCGAGTAGTTTAGGCCTGAGCTAGAGCCTTTGAGCTGAGCCCCAGGCTGTGCAGAGGACCCCATGGGGCTTCAGAGGTAGAGCCAGGTGGAACGAGATGCACCTGCCCAGTGCGCATGGCAGGAATGGCTCAGGACAGGAGGATGCAAAGCCGCAGCAGCAGCAGCAGCAGCAGCAGCAGCAGCAGCAGCAGCAGCAGCAGGGGGCCAAGCTGTGTTTGGTGTGGTGAGATGGGCAACAGCTACCCAGACGCCAGCCCACCCAAACTGCCCAACAGCATGTGTTGCAGAGGCTGTCACCATACCTGGCTCCCTGCATAAAGCTGTGGGCTCCCTTTCCACACCCCCAAGGAGGGCACGCTTGGAGGAGACCTGCTGGAATCTTCCCCTGCTTGGTGTGTTTGAACCCTATGTCAAGTGTACCCCTGATCCCGGGAAGGGGAGGGGTAGGTATCCTCTGGGACACATTCCTGTCCCCCAGGAGGCTTGGGGTGCAGTGGGGCCACCATGCAAAGAGACTTACTGTCCAGCTCGTACTGCGTGAGGCTGGGCCGGCTCAGGTTCCGCATGGCATACAGGGCTGGGGTGGGGGAGCAGGAGGCCCCCCAAGGGAGACAGCAGACAGAGTGGTTAGTCACACATAGCCCCCCACAAAAGCCCCCCACTGGGTGTAGAATGATGGGTGATGGGGGGCTGGGTGCTGAGTAGGCTGAGGAGAGAGTCTGCAGATTCCTGATATTGAGCTAGGGGCCAGGATGGGGGCAGCTGCAGGACCCCACTGTCCCCTTCCAGGTGTGCATAGGTCTAAGGTCATAGGACACCCCTGGGAGCCTGAGAGTCCTGGGGACTGTCTAGTCCCAACTCACTCCCTTGTCTTACGGTGGAGGTTCCTTGGAAAAGCACCATGAAATACTGGCATCATTAAATTCCTCATAGGAACCAGAAACAATTTTACTACCAGGAAATACGACTGTATTACACACTGGCTGTATAAAATCACAACCACCAGCACACGTCGACCAAAAATAAAAAATAAATATCAGAAAATAAGGAATGCTGTTGGATCTCAAGTACTTCCAAGTTTTTCTATTAATAAACCCTTGCCAGACGTTCCATCATTCAGCTGCCTGCTAACATTTGCCTGAACACAAGGCACAGAACCTTCCAAGAAGGCTGGGAAGCAGCAGGGGGCATCGGGAGTGCCCGAAGCTGCCATGCTCCCCTCCTTCCTGTCTGCTTCCCCCTCTACACCATCAGCCAGCATGGAGCCCTGCAGAGTCGCTGCCCACAGTGCGCTTGCCGCTCCCAGGCTGCCGGGCTCAGCCTCCCGCTGGCCGCCTTGCCTTGAGTCTCCCAGGCTCCTTGGCCAGGCTGTCACTCCTGGACAGCCAAGGGTCCTAACCCAAAAGTCCAACCAGGGCCTTCCCTGGATTTCTGGCTCTTCCTGAGCTTTCCTTCCCTAGAGGCAGACTGGATTCCTGGGCTCTCAGATAGAGAAGTGCGCCAGCGCTTCAGGAATGGGAGAAGCCCCAAAGGCTCCACCATGGCAGAACCCTGACCTTGACGCTGCTCTACTGTGGCCTCCCCTCGCCCCTGCATGGAGGAATCTGAATCTACCCTTGTGTTAGTGCCAGTGGTAGGGAATCCCTCCCTGATCCTGGCTTTGGGTTGCTCTGGCACCCTCCCACACCCCGCAGCAGCCAAGGGTGTTAGGGGTTACTCCCAGAGGATGGGGGGATCCTGCCAGCCTGATCACTGGTTGTCCCTGGGGAACTTGGGGCAGGCAGAAGGTGCTCAGTAAGTATTCAGCCAGCAGATGCATGGCAGCGGAGGACACATACAGGCAGGTAGGACTGCAGGTTAGGGAACTCCAGGGAGCCGTGCCACTCACAGGTAAGCTCCGCCCACTTGGCCCCAGGGTTGTTGATGCCTCGAAGAGTGAAGCCCCTCTGCTCTTCATAGACCAGCTCCCGGTACCTGATGCGGAAGCCCAGGAGGATGCCGTTGACCTTGTCCTCGGCTGGTGGCTGTAGGGAAACGGGCGAGGTATAGGGAGCAGCTCTGGCCTGCTGTCGCCCCACCCCACCATTTCTTCCCATCACGCCTGCTGTGGTGCCAGGGTAGTGCCTGGGTCACCACTAGGAAAAGCAATCAGGGAAAGCAGGAGCGTTTTTAATCCACAAAGTATTTCCGACAAAGCTGGTGCCCCACCGCAGGGTTCTGTGGGAGGTAAAGGGCAGGAATCGCCATGCCATACTCCTCAGCAGAGTAGAGAGCAGGCTCAGAGGTGGTAAGGCCCACAGCCCTGGTCACACAGCATTGATGGGGCTCACATACTCAATGCTGGACACACAAGCAGGCCTTTGTTCAGAACCTGACATCTCACGTCCAGCCTGCCTAGGCCTGCGGACCCTGGCTTGGCCCCTGGACAACACGTCCTGCATGCCACACCCCCTTCCTGCTCCTCAGCATATTCAGGGCAGAGGTACCTGCCTGCGCTATCTACCTATGGTTTTCTTCTTTGCTTTCTTCTCCCGTCCACAGCCACGAGGAAGAACAGGCTTTGGGAGAAACTGGAAACTACCTTTTATGAAGGCTCTTTTACAAAACCCGCAGAAATGGTTCGGCCTTTCATTAGCTCCTTAATTGCTTCCCTGGCTGCTGTGGGCATCACCCTGCCCTCTCTCCTGGTCAGCCCCACAGACTCCAGCATCCCTGGTATCTAGGGCATTTCTACCTAAGGGCACGTCCTCACTGGAACTGGGTGTCGGCAGCACAGCGGTGTAGGCTGGGACCTGTCCTCTGATTCCTGAGATGCAGGGACAAGAACCTGTGACAAACCCTGCTGAGCCCAGGCTGGACTTCAGAGGTGCTGGAGGGTGGTGAAGGGCAGGGTCTCGGGTAGCCTGGGCTCTGAGGTTTCCTATGCTCATTCCCAGGGCCCCTGCTGAGTAGCCATGGCTTCCAGAGAGTGGGCAGTTTTTCTACCTGAATGATGATGAGGTTCCCACTCTCAGAGATGGGCAAAGCCTGAGTCTGAGCTTTGCTGACTCAGGGGAGTACCTGCATTCCCAAGTGCTCTTCTTCCCAAAGATTCAACAGACCTGGGTTAATAAACTTGACCGTACCACTCACAGAGCTATGTGACCTGAGGCCAAGCCCATCCCCTCCTGTACCTCTGTCCTCATCTGCAGTAAGGAGAGGTGGCGGTACCTGCCAGATGTGATTCTCTGGGAAGTTGCATAGACAGGCGTAAGCATGTGCACGCAGAGCACCCCAGGATGTGCACGCTTTTGGGTTTCTCATGCATTTGTTTGCTGTGGGGAGCCCAGGCATTCCTACTGAGGTTTGCTGGCTTTTTTGACTCTCGAACACAGCCTGTCTGAGTCCTCAGGGGAGATGGGCCCATCCTGTCAGCCCGGCTTACCTGCCATCGGATCAGCACGGAGGTGGTGGTGTGGGGCGTCACTGAGAGGACGGTGGGCGCTTCATCAGGGGCTGTGGAGAGAGGCAGGCAGGTGGGAGCTGGGAGCTGAAGACCCAGCCGAACCCAGGGCCCCTGGGACCAGGTTCTGCTCACTGCAGGCTGATAGGCAGATCCCTCTTATGTCACCCTGTATGCTCAGCAAGCCAACTTCTATAGGGAAAGGGCCAGTAGAGGGAAAGACCAAAGTGTTGGCTAAATCCAGGGGTCCTAGCCACAGGGCTCTCGGGGTGCCAGGTTGGGTCTAGGGTCCTGAGTCCTTGGAGTGGCTCCTGTGGCCCAAGCCCCCTGAGGACTGTGTTCTGGCGGTGAAGGGCCCAGCAGTCAGTGTTCTCTCTCCTGTGCCTCTTTCCCCAGTGCCTGGTGGGGAGACTCACTGACCAGCCTGCAGTGTGGTCAGGGACTCCGACTCCTCGCTGAACTCGCTGTCTCCAATGTCATTGGTCGCCTTCACTCGGAACTTGTAGGACGTGAAGGGCTTCAGCCTGTGGAGAGAAGTGGGGTCCTATGACCAGGTGCGCCCAAATATGCCATTCCATGCCTCTGCCATGGGGTCCTACTGATCTCCTCTTGCTTGGGAGAGGGAGGCAGGGGTGCTGGACCACCTGCCGGTGGGAACGTCCAGGCTCAGGAGGTGTTCCGCTACAAAAGGGTCCCTGGGGTCCCAAGGCCCGGGCCACACCCTGGGTCATCCTTCTGGGTGTCTTTAGCTGCTGTGTCTCCAGGGAGACACGCCCGCTTAGGTTCTACCGCAGAGGCCAGGCAGCCACAGGGGCAGGCAGACTTCTCTCCCCAAGGCTCCCCGTGCAAGCTGCCCTTCTTTTCTTGCATTTAGTGAACTTAAGAGGGCAGAAGTTCCCAAGAGACAGCCAGACTTGTCTCTATCAGCCTCACTTTCTCTCCCAGCAAATGTCTTTCTTCTTGATTTATGGGGGGGAGGGCAGGGAGAATCGCTCAAACTTCTGGTCACGTCAACTGTAATGTAAAAAATACAACCACCAGGAATTAAATTGAAGCCAGAGTGAAGTGCTGCTCCCCTATTAAAGGTGGGAGGAAGCTGTGAGCTGCTGGGGAAAATCTCTAATGAGGGATAGCAGGAGCTTCACTGGGGGAACACTGGGCTCCCGATATAATTAAGAGGCAGAGGCAGCCCTAATGGGGTTCCTGGAGCAGGGGTGACGCCTCTATGCTGGAAGCTGGGGTTCTAAAGCCTCCTACCCCACGACCCCGATCTCGGCTGCCTGTCCTGGCTGGGGAAGGGTGCGAGCTGCAGGGCGGTGACGGTGGCGCCTCACCTGTCCACAGTGAAGCTGGAGGCGTTGTGGCTCACGGAGGCCGAGTGCAGTGCCCACCGGCCGCTGGGCAGCTCGCGGGTCTGCACGGTGTAGTAGCGCACTGGGGACAGCCCATCGCTGCCCGGCTCCCAGGACAGCAGCACACTCCGTGCCTTCACGTCTTCCTGCTGCACCACAGGCTTGCTGGGGGGCTGAGGGCGGTCTGTTGAGCGAGGGGTGGGTAAGCCATGGAGGCAGAGCTAGAGGGTGGAGGAGGGGAAGGAGGGGCCCAGACATCGCAGGCCCTCCTCAGCCCACTTCTGGTGCACACTGGGCTGGGCTGGGCTGGTCTCTCTCCTGGCAGCTAGTACCTTGTCTGGGGATCTCTGATTGCTGATCCAGCAAATGAGGCTCTTAGAGTCTCTGTTGCCCGGACTCCCCGTGCAGCCCCAGCCAAGGATCACAGTGAGGAGGCTTTCACACCATGTAGGAGCCTCAGGGCAGCTCTGAGTAACCCAGCTCAGATGAGGGGCTTTCAGGAGGGCAGCCAAGACCCCTGCAGCCCTGGCCCTCATCACGTGGACAGAGCCAGGATAGGTGGTGGTCACTGATCTGTCTCTAGAAAGCCAGAGCAGAATGGGCTCCCAGGGAGGGGAACTCCCAGGTCAGCCTCAGGTCTACAGACCGCTAGCTGACCTTGGCTCCAGGAGTGGAGCCTACTTTCCACTTTCTATTCCCAACCAAGGCAATCTGATTCATAAGCAGCTTCTCACTAGGACAGGCTCCAGCACCTGGCCTGCTAGGGAGTCCCGCGGCCCAAGCCCCCCAGGCTCCCCTAGCCCCCATGCCCAGCCACCTCTCTTCTCGGTGGTCACTACTAAGGCTTCGGCGGCCTCTCCCCATCCTTTGCGGGTCTGAGCCGTGATGCGGAACAGGTAGACGGACTCTGGCTTGAGGCCGGCGGCTGTGTAGTGGCGGGCACTCGGCGCTAGCACTTCTACTGCGGCAGTGTTGGCTGTGGTGGTGTTGAGCCTGTGTGTGATCTGGTAAGCTGGGAGGCAGGAAGGGAAAGGGTGGAGGTGGACCTCAGGGCCAGCGGCTGTACACCTCAGCTGCAGGCTGGGAGTGTGGGATGCCGAGGGGCCTGGGCAGGGGATGTAGACATAGTGCCCTATGTCAGAAGAGGAGGCGAGGAGAGGTCAGGCCAGCTATTAGAAAGCGAATGAGCTGGAATTCCAGCCTAGGTTATTCTAATCAAAAGCCAGGTGTGGTGGTGCATGCCTGTGATCCCAGCACTAGTGAGGCTGAAGCAGGAGGGTTGTTGTGAGTTTGAGGCCAGCCCGGGCTTAAAGTGAACTCAAGGCTAGCCTGAACTGCATAACGAGACCCTCAACAACAAAAAACTCAAACCCAAAACACATCATTCTCCCCATCGTATGTCTTCGGAGGTATCACATTTACCTAGGGCTGGCATGGGCCAAGTGGCCAGAACAGGTGCAGGTCATCCCGGCTATCCCGGCTACCGCGTGTGTGTGTGTGTGTGTGTGTGTGTGTGTGTGTGTGTGTGCGTTCTCTATTTCCTCTTATCTAAAAGTGTTTTAAGATGGAGGTCCGCTCGCTATGGTGCCTAGGCTGTCCTTGAACTTGCGATCCTCCTGCCTCACCCTCCTGAGTAGCTGGGAACAGTAAGTGTGGGCGCTGCACCTGGCCGCGCCATCGTGACCATCGTCATCTCGCCATGCTACTGTTTTCAACGTGAGGGGCAGAGGCTTTTTGGGAAGCAGACTTGCTCAAGTCCGCCCCGCGGCTGCCTTCAGGCAGGGTGTACATGCGGGAGGCAGCAGCTTCCGGTCCTCAGCCTCTCTCCCTCCCTTACAGCGGTTTCTGAGCAGAAAGCGGGGCTACACCGAGCTGGCTGGTGCGCCCTCACTTGGCCGCACTAGGGAACAGCAGGGAGGTTTATGAGAGCAGCTGGCCGCGCACCGGAAGCTCGCCAAGTGTCCTTAAGGGATCTGAACTTGTCCTTGCCCTCCGGCACACAATGCTGAAGGCTGAAACTTCTAACAGGAGGACTGGGCCTCAGACTCCATTCCGAAGGACCCACGGACACCTCTTGGACCTTCTCTGTGCCCCTTTAGCCCTCTGGCTCCTCCTTCCTGAAGACAGGGCCCAGGAGAGGCCCCGGCTTACCCAGGATGATTCCATTGGGGGCAGCGGGCGGTTGCCAGATCAGCCGCACGGATGTGGTCCTCACTTCCGGGAACAGGATGCCCATGGGTGGTCCTGGGACTAGAGGGGCAAAGGAGAAGAGGCTGAGGGTGTGGCTGGTGCCTTCCAGCATGACAGCCCAGTCGGGTGCAGGGCAACTCATTCCAGTGAGTACGCAGAGAAGCTGCTCCATGCCTGGAATGCGTTAGGAGCCAGGGGCACAAATGCGACATCAGTGAGATTTGGTCCCTCAAAACAGAGCTTCTGCATGGACAGCAGAAGGTAGGCTTGTACAGTGAAGCCTGTCTCAACATAGGCATCATTTGGGTTTAAAGTCTGTGTCTGCACTGCTACCACTTGGTAAATGGGCCTCTCGTCCATCCTTGAGAAGGTCCTGCCCTGAGGTCTTCCAGGTGTGTAATAGACCTCGGGTGAGGCCAGGGGGCCTCTTCCCTCTACACTCCACTCTGGAGTCATGGAACTCGGCTTAGACAGCCTCAGCACACTCTTGAGATCTGCGTGCCCGGCTACCCAGATCACTCTCTTTCTCTTTTTTTTTTCCCCTGGAACCGGGGATTGAACTCAGGGCCTTGTGCTTGCTGGGGAAGTGCTTATTCCACTGAGCTATCTCCGCAGCCCCCAGATGGGAGGTAGATGGAGACTAAGTGGTGTACAGGAGAGGGTGAGGGAGGGTGGGGGCAATGGCTGGGTGGGGCACTCCTTGCTGCACAGAATGCTAAGTCTGAGAGCCCTAAGCTTGAACTTGAACTTCTGGGCGGATGTATCTGGGGGTATTTGTCAAGACAAGAGGGTAGGACATATTTAATATAATGGTTCATTAACTTGATTTACAACTTCAGAACACACAGGCATGGGTGTCTGGGCTTCTTTCTGCACTCCTGTCTGGACCCTGCAATGTGGGTGATGAGCTGGACATGGAAAGCGGAGAAGGGAGGACCCAAAGGCCCTACCAGCCAGCTCATGACCAGGAGCTCTGCTGTAGCAGCGGACACTGGTGCACCCCTGTTTTTTTCTTTTCTGGTACCAGGATTGAACCTAGGGTCTTCACACATCCCAGCCCTTCTTTATTCTGAGTCAAGGACTCACTAAGTCACTATGTGACCCAATCTGGATTCGAACTTGCCATCTTCCTGCCTCAGTCTCCCACAGTGCTGGGATTACAAATGTGACCATTGTGCCTTGCCTGGTGCTGCTATTTTGCAAACAAGAGCAAGAGACTCGTGCTCAAAAAAAAAAAAATCAACAACTTTTCTTTCACACAGATTTTACCCAATGCAAACTTGCCAAGGAGAGAAAGGAATAAAAACTTCCACAAAGTTCCTGTTCTGTGCACTTGTTTGGGAGAGAGATCGAGATGGGATTGGATACCCAGCTCTTCTCCTGCCTTCCCTGGGGAGCCACAGGCTGTGCAGTGCGGCCGCTGGCCCCTTGCGGCCTGAGTACCGTGGGAGGCCCCTTTGTGAGCTGACTCACCGTCGTCCAGGGTGCGCTCCAGGATGGGAGGGCGGCTGGGGCTGCCGTCGCCAATGCGTGTGAAGGCCAGCACCTGTACCTCGTACAGCACATACTTGCCCAGGCCGGTGAGCTGTGCGCTGCGAGACGCGTTGCCTTCCACCAGCCAGAAGCGGGGCTGGGAGTCGGAGTCCTTCTCCTTGTACCTCACCTGCCGGGGTGAGCACCAGGGAGACCTTAACCTGGCTCTTGCTATGACACTACCTGCTCTGGGCCCCATTTGAATAGTCTGGCCCGGCTTGTCCCAAGGGGGTTGGGGGTAGCTGCACAGCTTTTGTATCCAGAGGACTGAGGACAAAGATGGATCCAGCTGTAGAGCTGGAAGATCTCTCAGAGAGCACCCAGGGGAGAAGAGAGGCTCGAAGATGGAGTGACTTGACTTGCTGAAGGCCATGTCACTTGCTGAAAAGATTGTGATTTGTTGAAACAGTCACGTGGCTTGCTGGAGGTCACACTGCTAGGAGTGATGCCACGTCAATCCATGTCCCCTAGCTTATGGGTTGGACAGGGTTGGGCTAGGTGATGAAGCTCAGATCTAAGAACAGTTCTAGCAGAGAATGGAGCTGATATGGTCTAATTTGTGCTCCCCAGGGCTCTGTGGGTCTGGTGAGAGCCCCCCAGCTCATGGGGGCCCTAACTTTGGGAGGGGTTAAGGCAGCTGTCCTCTGACCCCCTGTGATTTCCCAAGAGTGGGCTGGGTTGTTGCAGAGGCCTGAGCCTGGCAGGCCGCACTCAGTTGCCCCTGGCTTCCTGTCTGCAGATGTGATGTGGGATTGCTTCTCCCACACAAGCGGTCACCATCATTCTGCATGGCAGGACACATCTGAGGGGCCCCCTCACCAGAGCCGAGCCTGTGTAGGCAGCGTGTCTTTGAGTCTGCTCCACTGTGAGCTAAACATCCCTCTTTACTTTACAAGTTAGCCTGCCCCAGGTATTTTGCTATGGTAATGAAAGCTGGCATATAAAACCTAAAAATGGGTCCATCAGAAGTATGAGGGAGGCTAGGGCCACCTGGAAGAGATGGAGCAGCCACGAAGACCCAGAGACCCACTGAAGACCTCCCTGCCCCTAGGGAGGCCTCCCTGGTTATGGTGGGAGGCCTCCCTGGTTATGGTGGGAGGCCAGGCAGATCCCCTGCGTCCACTGGAGGAAGAAGAGACCCAGAGGGTGACAAGGACCACATACATGGGAGGATGGGGAGCCAGTGCAGGGACCCTGCCATCCTACACCAGGGACTCACCTTATAGCCCAGCACGAGCCCATTGCGATCAGCCTCGGGGATTTCATTCCAACGCACGAGCATGCTGCTGGAGGTGGTGGCCAGCGCTGATACATTGGTGGGGCCAGAGGACGGGACTGTGGGGTAAGAGGGAGTGAGGAGCAGCTGAGAACCCACAGTAGAAGGAGGGGAGCAGGAGACCAGGGGCTAGGGCAGGGGGAAGCCCTGTGGCAGAAAGCATGGGGTGGATGGTCCCCACAAGGTAAGTTATCCTACCATGCTGTCTTCGGCCTTTCCAAGAGGGCTGGGGAACCAGGAGGCTGCCTGAACTTTAAAGGTGCCAACAAAAAGCCACAGGACAGCAAATCACATGTGGACAAATGAGGACTACCTGCGGGCCAGGGCCCTACGAGCCACTGTTATGTTTCTAGAATGTTCTGAGAGCAGTATCTTCCTTGAACCTCCATCTCAGCCTCCTTCAGGTACCACTGGGTTCAGGTTTAAAGCAGAAGGTAGAACCTAGGCAGACTATGTTGCCACCCCATGGAGATGCCCTTGTGTCAGTGATGAGGATGAAAATGGGGAGGATCAGAGGCCAAGGGATGAGAGCTTGGGGCTGGACATGCTGCACTGGGCTGAGTGCAGAGGAAGCAGCTCAGGTTGTTTTTGGACAGTAGCTCCAGCTCAGGTGTGGAACCCTGAGGGTGGAGAGGGGGTGGGCCTACCTGACTCCCGGGTCCTGCCGAGCACGACTGGGCTCCAGGGTCCACTCCCGATGGCGTTGAAGGCCTGGACCTGCACACGGTATTCCGTCCACTCTTCCAGGTCTTCGATGGTGTACTCCCTCTCCACACGATCCGGCACCACGTGGCTCAGGGTCTTGCCATGGCCGTCTGACCTGCTGTACTTGATCTTGTAGCCCACGGACTCAGGATTGCCATTGTACTCCATCTCTGGGAGAGGCTGCGGCGCACACAGTGGGTGGCACGAGTGAGGGAGGCTGTCCGGGGTGGAGGACGCCCCTGCAGGGGTGGGAGCACGGGCCCTCTTCCAGAGGCTGTCAGTGGGACCCAGCCTGTTAGGCTCCTTGTGTCCTTGAGAGGGGTCCCCCACCGCAGCATGGCCTGGGCTCTGTCAGCCCGGATTTCCATCTGCCCACACCACACTGCTAGGAGAGGCGGAGTGATTCTCTACTGTGTGTGTGGCTAGCTCACTGCTGCCTGGAGCTGGGCCTGTCTTGTCCTGTCTTGCCTTTTCTCTTTTTTTTTTTTTCACTTCTGCTGATACAGGCATTGAATCTCCTGTACTTTTTATGTTGAGAAAAGGACTTATTGCATCCCCAACTTGCCCAGGTTAGACTTGAACTTGTAATCCTCTTGCCTCTGCCTCCCGCAGGTGCTGGGATTATAGGTATGAATCATCATGGCTAGTGTGTGTGTGTGTGTGTGTGTGTGTGTGTGTGTGTGTGTATGTGTGTAGTTCTGGGGATTAGATCTACGTGCACTCTGCCACTGAGCTGCATCCCTTGATTGATTGATTGATTTTGAAATTGCATCTTGTTAAATTGCCCACACTGGGCTAGAATTTCAAATTTTCCTGCCTCAGCCTCCGTTGGTGCTGGGATGAAAGATATGCACCACGGACTTGGTGCAGCCGTCGGTCCCAAGCTGAGGAGCACAGCCCTGGGCTCTGGCTTTCTCCCCTTAGCCTCCACACACAGGTGGCCAGTGTGCATCGAGGACCTCAGCATCCCCCGTGGACAGTCGACATTCCCCCCAGGCAGTCCTGCTATCCAGCCAACCTCAGTCTCTCCCACTGGATTCCCTGTCTCCTTTCTTTTTTGTTTGAGTCTCAGCAGAGAGGAAAGGAACATTCCTTTCCTGGCCTGCAGGTCAGGCTGGGCTGTGGTCCCTGTCAAGATCATACTGGGTATGGCTGGGGAGCAGAGGGGAGTGTGGCTTGGAGCAGGTGTGGGCTGGCACTGGCCTCTGCTTCTCCTCTGCCTGGGGTGTGGTGGAGCTCAGCTGTCTGCACCCCTACCTCTCCCCTCTGCCTTGAGGGGTTCTGGAAGCCCAGGCTCCCACCTTCTGATCCACTGCAGCCCCACCTCAGCACTCACAAGTGCTCCCTCTAAGCTGCCTCTCTACTCAGTGAAGAGGCCCAGACCACGAGGATGGCAGTGACGGGCCTGAAGTCAGGAGAGGCAGTGACCGCACCTAAGTGGGCAAGGGAGGCTGGCCCTGTTGGGTGGCCTCTGCTTTTTCTTTCCCTCCATCCAGCACCAGCATCTGGGAATGGGGGGCCAGGTGGGGCGGGTTTGGGGTGGAGCTACACTTGAGGTCAACCCAGAGGCTGCCTGGGCCCAATGCCTGCTCCGGACAGGGCTTGTTGCTAAAGCTGGCACTCAGGGGAGCCATGGAACCCAGGGCACTCCTAGCTGTTAGCTCCTGCCAAGAGAAAGGCTATGGAGGGTCTGTGCTGTCCCTAGATATCAGAACGGGGCAGTTTGGAGGTTCGTGTTTGTGTAACTAGTAGGAGGTCCCTGGTGGTCACAAAGGCCGCAGGAGCACTTTCAAGCCAGCTTTTCTGGTGCCAGAGTTCCAAGTTTGCTCAGGAGCCTTGTCTGAGAATCTTTCTCTGTCTCTGTCTTTCTCTCTGATGCTGTGCATTTAAGCCTGGTACCAGTGAGGTTCCCAGCCTCTACTTTTGGTCCTTCTGCCTCTTGAGTAGCTGGGATTGTCTAGGAGTTCTTGCTGGTTTCATGTGTCTTAGGATTACTGCCTCATGAGACCCACCCTGGAAATGCTGCTGGGGTGGGGTCCTTTCTCTGCTTTAATTTCTCCCTCAGCAAAATGGGAACAGGTTCCTTAGGCTGTCCTAGGCCTATGGAGAAAGTCGAAGCTTGGTGAAATAAAGCACTGCTAGAGCACCTGGGAGGAGAGGACGCCTCTGCTGTTACTTCCTGTGGGACTGACCTCTGAGAACACCTGAGAGCTCAGACCCCTTGCCAGCCCCCTTGATCTCAGAAACAAGTGCTCACTCTTGGACATTCAGAATGCCTCTGAGTGTCAGGCCCTCTGCATGGGAGCTGTGTGGCCACAGGAAAGTTCCTAACCTCTCTGAGCCTCAGTTTTCATAGCTGTCTATTGGGGTAGTACATGTGTGCTTTGTAAGATTCCTTCAAGGGAAGAAGTGGGGTGAGAAATTTAAATGCCTGGCATTTGGCAGCACTCAGCAAACAGTTTTCTAGCTCCTTCTCTCAGGGGAGGCAACTGTTCCTTTGGCTGGGATTATCAAGAGCCCTATGGGCTGTGGTGATCACAGTGCAGGATCAGTTCTGGGGTCCACCCAGAGGACTGTCAGAAGACACTTCCTGTGTCTGGGTGGGTGGTGGAGGCGTGACGCTGGGGTCCGTACCTGGTACCTGACCCCTTCCCCTCTGGTACTGTCCCCTGCTTGGCTCCCAGCTGCCATGAGCTGCAAAGCTTTGCTTCTCCACACTCATCATGATGTCACCACTCCACAACGCTCCTGCTTGGAGCCAGTGACCCTGGACTGGGTCCCCCGAGACGTTAAACCTCTCCTTCCTTAAGGTGTAGGTGTCAAGGGTGGTGCCCCGCAAGGGAAAACCACTACAGTAGGTACGTCAAGAACAAAAGAAAATTTTTTTGTGTGTTTTTTTGAGACAGGGTCTCACTATGCAGTTCAGGCTGGCCTTGAGCTCACTTTGTAGCTCAGGCTGGTCTCGAACTCACAACAATCCTCCTGCCTCAGCCTCCCAAGTGCTGGGATTACTGGCATGTGTCACCATGCCCGGCTCTAAAGTTTTACATTTTCTTTTTTTTTTTTGGCAGAACCGGGGATTGAACTCAGGCCCTTGTGCTTGCCAGGGAAGTGCTTATTCCACTGAGCCATCTCCCCGGTCCAAGAAAAAAAAATTTAAAAGAATAAAAAAACAAGTAAAGCAACAGGAGCACAGGTGTCTGAGGCCACAGCAGCTCAGCAAGGTGTCAGGGGTTGAGGGGACGTCATGCTGTGTGGCCCTTCAGGGAGCCTCACCATCCAGCGGAGCCACAGGCTGGTCTCACTGGCTGTGCGCAGGGTCACATTGGCGGGGGCCATGTCTGGAGGGGCCTGGAGGGTCTGGATCTTCCTGGAAGGCTGGCTGGGTGGACTGGTGCCCACAATGTTCACCTGACGCATGCGGAAGCTGGGGTGGGGGGCAGAGGCGAGAAGTGGGAATGTGAGCCTGGGGCCTCAGAGCCAAACCCTGCTCCGTCCCGACAGCCCTCTGTTCCCCAGCGCGTTACCTGTAGTAGGTGAAGGGGTTGAGGTCTGGGACCTCCATGGAGCGGGCATCTGGCTGGCTGCTGAGCTGGTGAATCAGCAGCCACTCCTCTCCTTCCCCGATCACGCCTACCTGCAAAAGGGGGACCCTCTGTCCTGCCTAGGCCACAGGGCTTGGGTGGGGTGCTTCGGGCCTATCTCCTAGCAGGCCCCAGAAAGGTATTGGTCCCAATGCTAAGGCTCACTGGGAGGCACCATATGGCACCAGTATCTTGCCAGGTTGCTAGATACCATGGGACGGGGGGTGGGAGTCTGTGACCCCCTGCATCAGAACCATGCAGGATTAGGGTAGCAGTCCTTTCCCAGATGTCACCCAAGACCCAGCCAATCAGTATCCCTAGGATGGAGGGGGGCACAGAAGTTTGTTTGTTTGTTTCTTTTTTTGTATTTTAAGACAGGGTGTACAGTGTCTCACTGCATAAATTGGACTTGTAGTGATCCTCCTGTTTACAGCCTCCTAAGAGCTGTGATTACAGGTGCATGCCACCAAGCCCTGTCTCAACTGCTGTCTCAGCACACATGGGGCTGGCATGGCAGGCCCGGGAATCAAATTCCCAGTCCCTGGGTTTGTCTAAGCATTTTTTTTTTTTTTTTCTTGTGAGCCTTGCTTACTGTGTAGTGCAGGCTGGCCTTGAACTCACTATGTAGCCCAGGCTGGCCTCCTGCCTCAACCTCCCAAGTGCTAGGATTATAGGTGTGTATCACCCACCATGCCCAGTTTAGAGACCTGTTGTTCCTTTACCAAGTTCTCCGGGCAATTCTCCTAGACATCTGGGCTGCTTCTAAAAATCTGTCTGTCTCTCAATCCAATTAAATCTGAATCCGAATGTGTGTGTGTGTGTGTGTGTGTATGTGTGTGTGTGTGTGTGTGTGTAACAATGGTGTTGAAATTTCGAATGCTCCTTTATGATTCCAGGGTGCAGACAGGGCTAAGTTGGGGATTAAGGTTCTTGCAGGCCGCTGGTCACTACCCCAGCCTGGGGGGTGCTGGGATGTGGGGGTGCTTTGCCATGCATGGGTGACGTGGAGGTGGAGGCAGTTTGGGGAGCTGGAGGCATTCTGGGTTTATAGATGGTCTCCAACTTACCACGTTTGGCTTACCAGTGTTTTTGACCTTATGGTGGTCTGAAATTGACAAGCATTCAGTAAAAGCCAAACTTGACAGTTTGAACTTTGTTCTCGGCTCACAATGTATGGTGTGACCTCCCCTCACAGCAGGCTCCTACTGGGGGGCTCCGAGAATGCTTTAGGCAGGCTTGGCTGAGCTAGCAGGGTTTGTTGGCCAGCTGTATTGAATGATCTTCTGTTTATACTGTTTTCAATTTAGTATGAGCTTGCCAGGGTGTAACCCTATCATAAGTCAAGGAGCATCTGTGTGTAGCCATGACAGTCACATGGAATAAAATACACGGATAATTTGGCACTTAGAAGCATGGGCCTGACCGAGGCCAGAGCTGGGGTGGAGGGAGCTGTGGGGGGCCCCAGACTTCCCCTTGGCAGGCTTTACCTGGGCCTCTACCAGCCAGCGGGAGATGGAGGTTTTCCCATCGTAGCCTGGCCTGAACTGTAAGGTCACGGAGCGGGGGCCGATGTTGGAAATGCCGAGGTTGGTAGGGGCCCCTGGGAGCTCTGGAGGGGGAGAACAAGGCAGGAGGGGAGATCAGGTGAGCCAGTCTCTCCACATGGAACGGGGTTTGGGAGCAGTCCTTGGGAGGGCCTTGGGAGAAGTGTGGTCCAGGCTAGGCTGCCTGTACTACTGTGTCTTACAGCGTGCCATGTTTTCATCAGGAGGCTGATGGCACTGGGGGCTTCCCTGGCAGTTCCGGGTGCAAGTGAAATGCCCAGGAGGGAGCTAGAGGCCACAGGAATTCAAGCTGGGCTCCAAACGATTCACTGCCCTCCACCTGCACATCCCACAATGGCTGTGGGAGACCAGAAAGGTCCTTAGCTCCAGGCTACTGATACCTTCAGGTATCAGTAGCACCTATTCTTGCCTGAAGTGGCAGAAACCCATGGGCTGGGGGAGGCAGCTGCAGGCTCTCAGGGCTTCCACTTAAAGACCTGGGATCACTGGATTGCCTGCTCTGGCGGCCGTAGTCAGGGGGGTGCTTTGTGGAAAGAAGGCTAGTGTTCCCAAGGAAGGGGCGTCTTCTGGTCAGGGTGCTGCTCTGGAGGACCACAGAGGCCACCAGCCCTGCCCGAGGAAGCCTACCTGGAGGCACTCCCGAGGAGATGGTGGAGGCTGACACCTGGCCCTGGCCCTTGGAAGTCATGGCGGCCACCTCGATGGTGTAGGTGGTGAGTGCCGTGAGGCCGGTGACGCGGTACTCCAGAGTCACATTGGGCAGGTAGTGGGTCACACGGGTGTTGGTTCGGTTGTACTCCTCCCAGGAGATCCGGTACCCTAGAGGAAGTGGAGTGTGTGAGGTGGGCCAGGACCCATGTTCTGCTCTTCACTTCATCTCCAGATCCATAGCTCAGTCCCCAGGTCCTCAGCACAAGTGCTGGGAGGCCACTGTGGGAGTGGGGACTGGAAGGAGAAGGAAGTCTCTGAGGCAGCCCCTGAGTTCCCAAAGACCTTGAGGTCCTCAAGACCTGGATCTGGAGTTATGGGAATGTGATGCCAAGAGCCTCCATAACAGCTGCTCAGAAAGAAGCAGCTAGGCCAGGCCTGGTGGTGCACGCCTGGGATCCTAGCACTGTGAGAGGCTGAGGCAACAGGAGCGCAAGTTATTACGGGTAACTTAGAGACTTTGTGAGGCCTTATCTCAATAAATAAATATGGCTAGCGGGGGTCCTGGAGGAGAACCCGCTGAAGGCAGGCGACAGATGCCGCCCTCCCAGCCCAGCCCCCTCCAAGACACCCTGCTGCCTACCTGTGAGGACGCCATTCTTCTCTCCTGGCTCCTGCCAGCTGACCTTCAGCGAAGTGTCCAGGATGTCACTGAAACTCAGGTGTCCCACAGGCCCCGGCACTGTATCCAGAAGGCCCCCCCCAAAGCCAATTAGGGCCAGAGTGAGAGACAGCCCTGGGTGACCCTGGGTGCCCTGGCGGGAGGGTGGGGCAAGGGAGCTGCTGGTACCACTTACCATCCTCGTGGGTGCGCACCAGCTGGGGGCTGCTTCGGGGCCCGTCCCCAGGTGTGGTGAAGCAGAGCACCGAGGTGAAGTACTCCGTGAACTTCTTCAGGCCTGACACGAAGCCCACATGGATGCTATCTTGGAAGTTGGGCCGGGCAGTCACCATGGTAACCTCCTCTTCCTGCTCTGGCTCCCAAGCAATCAGCTGAGGAGAGGCCAGCAAGAAGGTTCCAGAAGAGGTCTTGCCACTGTCACCCATGGGCTGGGCCAGTGGACAGTGTCCAGGGACAAGAGACCATTGGTCCAGGCCCCAGGGGCAGGAGAGGCAGCAGAGGAGCCCGCAGACATGGAGGACAGTGGGCCCAACTAACACCTGTTCTGATGTACTGCTCTGTTCTTGAGGCTCTCACTCCAGGCAGGGCATGGTGCTGGGAGAATCCGCCATGGGTCTCTCCCCCTCACAAGGAGGCATTTGTCGGGACCAGCTCCATTATTTGCAACACAAAACTCAAGCCAAGAGCTGGCTTGTTCAAAAATTATTTGAGCGTGGCAGTGGCACAGAATTTAACCAAAGGTGAAGCTTTTCCAGTGCAGAGCCCTAGGCTACTGCACAGCTGCACACCCAGGAAGCTGGCCCTTTATTTTAGAGATGGAGAGACAGGCTCAGAGAGGCTGAGGGACGTGTCAGAACTGGGTGACAGCGGAGAACCTAGGGCTCCAACCTGGGCTCCTCCACCTTTCTTCCTATGAGCTCAGGAGCTTCCTGCCAGAAGCTTCCCAAGGGCTGCTTCACACATAGTTTGCCAGTAACTCTTGTCCCCTTAAGCTTGCTCCAAGTGACGGTTTCAGTTTCAGGCATCACTTACAGGTGCATGGTCAGCAAGACACCCCTGCCAGGAAATCCACCACCATCTCTCTGCCCACTCCTCTCCCTGTTTCCCAAGCCAGCGGCTTCCATCCCCTTCCCTCTCTTCCTCCCCTCCCCCACCCTCCCCTTCCCCATCCCTCCTCTTCCCCTCCGCTTCCCACCCTCCCCTACCCCTCTTCCACCTGCTCCTCCTCCTCCCAGCTCCTGCTCCTCCTCCTCCTGCTCTCCGTTTTCTGGGCCTTCCTCTGTCTCTAATAATGACAGCTGGTTTCAGGGATTTCCTCATTTATTTGAAGTTGATTAAATAGCAATTAATGGTAGAAAGCTACACTTGATGAGTTTTAATAAGCATGAGTATTTATAGATATAAAACAATACCATGCCAATGTCTCCCTATTAACTCATGCCTATAACAATGCTTAATCTTCTTTTCAGGGCCGAGTGTTTATAAAGGATGTTTTGAAATTTAATTGGTTTTGTGAAAAGATAGCCTATAGCAAGTTAATTAGACACTAATTAGACCCTAAAAATACTAATCAGAAATACTAAGTGGCATTTAATAAGTATGTTAAATATCCTCTTTATTTTAGTTATCTTGTTTTATAGCAATTAAGTTGCTGAACTTCTTTGGAGTAGATGAAGAAACAAGCTTAATGTTTTAATTTAATTTAATTAATGTAAATTTGAATTAATTATGCTGTTGGAATTAATTGTATGGTGTGTTCTCCAGCAAGTGTAAAATTTGAGTAAATATTATTTTATTGGGCTTACAACAACTACAATTTCTATCATTTAAAAAAATAAGGAAAAAAGTCTCTACTGGTCCTTTAAAATTATTATTGGGCCCTGTGTAGAAAAATGACCCACAGGAAGCCCACAGGATCTTGGAGGTATAGTTTTGAGGACTAGCAATATTGACTCAGTGGTCCTACTGTTACACCCCTGATGCTCAAGAGGGCAGCAGGGCGTGGCCTCCAGCTTCAGGGTACTGGACTCTGGGGTGACACAGTGGAACTATAGGAAAAATAAAGTTCTCCAGGTCCCTGAAAGAGGTATCCCCTTAAGAGATTGAAGGCCTGGGAAGGAACCTTGTAATGGAGGGCAGTGCTGCTGGTGGGGCATATGTAGGTGGGACACAGCAGGCATAGTCAGTGTGGACAGGAAGAAGGTCAAACCTGTGTTGGAGCAGCTGCAGCTGAACCCAGCTCTGTTACTGTGTGACCCTGGAAAGCCCCTTGTCTCTGAGCCCTGGGAGAGTAGGGGGAGGACACTGACTATCATGCTGGGCCTAGAATTGAGAGAGTAAGAAAGTGTACAGGGCTTCTAGCCACTTGAAAGACAAGAGCGCTTGGCCTTCACATAAATTTACCTCAAACGTGGTGGATAATTATGTGAACCACCAGCAGGTAACAGTGGGAACTTAGAGCGGGGAGCATTGAGGTTGGGGGAACGAGAGCAGAGGGAGGATGCTGATGGGGATGGAAGCTTTGTGCTATAAGTTTTTTTTTTTGGGGGTCATATAAACATATTTCCTGTTTAAAAACATGAAGTGAAAAATCTGATAACTCAAGCGGGGACTATTTTCCAAAAGTAGTAAAATGATATGCACATTTACCTTTTGATCTAGCAATGTCATTTTCAGGAGTCTATTTCAAGGCTGTCCTTTAAAAGAAGGAACAGAAGTGTGCACCAAGCCAGCCATGACTGGGTCAAGACGGAGACCCAAATGTCCTCACTGGGGTACAGCGGATCAAGACACATGACCGAGTACATACAGGTGCTAAAGACCAAGGGAGCTCTTCATGTGGTGTGCACCTACGAGTGACTTTCAGTATATATTAGAGATGCTAATAATGCAATGTAAGACGGAGAAAGTGTGGAATACTGCATCGCTGTTTAAGGAGGAGAGGATGTATATATATGTATATATTATATATTTATGCATATATGTTTATGTATGTATGTGCACTTATCTGCTTAAAGAAATGGAAGGAAAAAACCAAACCAAATCATCAAAACCAGGCTAGACAAATAGCTCAGTGTATTAAAGCTCCTGCAAGCAGGCACAGGGGCCGGGGGTTTGATTCCCCAGGCCTGTTGTACCAGCTCTGCCCCCAGGATGCACTGTGATAGCAATTGAGACTGGGCATGGTGGCGCACACCTGTAATCCCAGCTCTTGGGAGGCTGTAAATAGCCTCCTCTCACTAGGAGTCTGATCTAGTAGTGAGACCCTGAACACCCTACAGACCCTTCCCTAAAATTAAAAAAAAAAAAAAAATCAAAAATCAATCTAACCTCCAAGGGAGCACTAAGATCTAGAATTTGCCTTTTAGAGTTCATTTTTGGATCTATAAAAGTATTCAACAGAACTATAGAACAAAATTATATTAAAAAGAATCAATCCTGAAGAATGGGAAACCAAATGAAGTAAATGAAGCCTAATGGGGTGCGGAGCCGTGGCAATGTTACGCGGAGGGAAACTTTCTGAGAAGACCTCGTAGCCGGCCGTGGAGCACATGGGTGCCTCCCGGGACAGGTCCTGAGGCACAAAGGGCCGCAGATGAGCTGAGACTGCTGCCAGCAGCTAGGCTCCCACTACTGTTCTGAAACTGTAGTGTGCGTTCGTGGGATGATGTGGGTGACTACGCTGCCGGTGCGGGAGCTGGAGTTTCAGTATGGAGAAAAGGAATAAAGGCAGCTCTGGGGAGACTATTAAAAAGCTCGTAGCCGTGAAATGGAATGGGGCATTTCAATACGTTGTATCTTTTTTTTTTTTAATAAAGTATTTTGTCCTAACAGTCCACTAACAGGAAACAATAACTGTGGAACAAAGAGCACTCCAAGTACTCAGATTATGGTAGCTAAGTAGTCCCTGGCTTCCTCTCTCCTTTTTTTCCCCTTCACTTCTCTCTCTCTCTCTCTCTGTTTCTTTCTTTCTTTCTCTCTTTCTTTCTTTCCTTCTCTCTCTCTTTCCTTCTTTCTTTCAATTGAAAACAGGGCTTCATACTAAACTCCACTCCCACCTCCTGTTTACTTATTTATTTTCTGTATCTTAGGGAAGGATCTACAGGGTGTTTGTGTTCACGGTCTCACTACTAGATCGGACTCATAGTGATTCTCCAGTTTTCAGCCTCCCAAGTGCTGGGAATACAGGCGTGCACCACCTAGCTCAGTCTCAATCGCCATCTCAGCACGACCCGGGAGGCAGGGAATCAAAGCCCCAGCTCCTGCGCCTACTTGCAGGTGCTTTAATCTGCTGAGCTATTTGGCAGGCTCTAGTAATGATTTGGAGGACCTATGACAATTTGCTTTTTGTTTTGATACTGGGGATTGAACCCAGGACCTTGTGCTTGCCAGGCAGGCACTTATGCCACTAAGCTACCTCCCCAACCTCCTATCTTATTTTTTTATTTAATTTTTTTGTCTTTAGTGCAGAGTCTACAGGGTCTCACTACACAGATTGGATTTGTACAGATTCTCCTGTTTACGGCCTCCCAAGTGGGGGGATTACGGGTGTGCTCCACCATGTCCAGTCTCAATCTCAGTCTCAGAGTGCCCCAGGGATGGGGCTGGCAGGGAGGATGGAGATCAAATACCTGGCCCCTCTGTCTGTCTAAGCAAGTGCTTTAATCTGCTGAGTTATCTGGCCAGCCCTATTATTTTAAATTTTGAGACAGGCTCTTGCCACATTGTTTGGGCGTGGGTTGAATTTGCAGTCCTCCTGCCTCAGCCTCCCAGAGTGATGGGATGACAGGTATGCACCATCAGAGCAAGCTTAAATACAAGTTCCTTCTAAAAGGATCCACGTAGATTAATTTGTGAGAATCTTAAGAGATGAACATGCTTTGACCAAGCATCAGAAGTATCTGCAAATTAAAATTTGTTCATTGTTTGCTGTAGTGTGTCCTCACCTTTCCCGGTTTATTGTACCCCACTGTTGATATTCTTGAATTCTTAGCCACAGTAAGACCCTGTGAAGACATTTTGAGTTCTAGCTCTAAGTCGAAGATTGTTGCTAAGAATGATTTCCAGACACAGAGTACTTCTCTTGCTTATCAATTTATTTATTTTTTTTTTTTGGAACTGGGGATTGAACTCAGGCCCTTGCGCTTCTCCCCGGCCCCAATGGAAAAGAATGGATAGAGCATTGATTAAGGTTTTCCTAAATAAACTCAATGTTTGGATACCCCCCTTCAAAAAAACAAGGAAAAACTTGTTTTCTTCTTCTTCTTGCGGAACTGGGTACTGAACTCAGTGCTTATTCTACTGAGCCATCTCCCTGGCCCCTTTCCTTTCCTTTTTTATTTTATTTTTTTTTTAAAGTCATTTTAAGCTGGATGTACTGGTGCACACATGTAATCCCAGCATTCTCAGAGGCTGAGGCGGGAGGATTTCAGCTTTCAGCCTGGATCATTTAGCACCTTGACAACATCCTATCTCAAAAGAAGCAGGGGAGCTTGGGATGCAGCTTAGTGCGAAGATGCTGGGTTCAACCCCCAGTTCCACAAAAAAAAAAAAGTTAAAAAAAAAAGCATTTCAGCTGATGAGTAAAAAAGTTGCATTTGCCAATCTCCATTTTGCAGCCACTACGGAAATAACAGACCACACAAGGGCTGTCAGGGGCTGATGTCACAATAAGAGACAAAACCAAGGAAAAGCACACCACCATCTAGGAAGTAACACTTTGAAAAGAATAAACCCTGGAGCCTGAATCTGATTGGCCTCCGCCTCTACATTCCTGTTTACTGCAAATACAGTGATCAGAGGAATGTGTTAAGTGACCCAATGGGGTTGCAAAATTCTATGGGTCAAATGACAAGTTGCTTCACTAAGTAAACTACAAGAAAAATAAAGGGGGGAGGGAGGGAGTGAGGAAGGGAGAGAGAGAGAGAGAGAGAGAGAGAGAGAGAGAGAGAGAGAGAGAATCTATAGATTAGCTGAGGCCTGAAAACAAAAACAAAAGCCCCCAAACCCCCTGCACAAAATAACTGGTTGCAATGATGTGGATTTCATTTAGCTCTCCGAGCAAATACACAGACCAGCAGCACAGACAATGTGGCAAACGCGTTTGGAGGCTGTCTGTCTGATGACATTAAAGGGACTGTTGACATTTTTAGGCACGCTAATGACACTGTGGTTATTGTGGTTTTTGTTTTAAATAGAGACCTTATCTGTAATCTTTCTCTACAGAAGCATTTAAGGATGACATGATCCATTGCCTGGGATTATCTCCAAAACATTCCAGGGGAGCTGCAGAGAGCAGGGAATAGACGAAGCGCTCTCAGGTGTGAGCCGCTCCTTGTTACACCTGGGGGTATCCAGGTTCATCAGTCCTCTTCCCTCTACTTTGGTAGATGTCTGATGATTTTCACAATTAAAACAGTAGGGGCGACCTTCATTCATCTTTTTTTTTTAAGCTTTTGTCTTATTTTCTTCCTTTTATAGTTAATTATGCTATGTGTAGCTTGGACTCTGATCCTCCTGTTTCAACCTCACAGGCTGAGATTACACCACACCTGATTTTGGTGGCAAGGATGTGGGGGGGCAGGGCCAGCACAGCATGCGGTGGTGGGGATCAAACCTGGGTCCTTGCGCTTGCCGGTCAGGTGCTTAGACCACTGAGCTATCTCCTCAGCCCGCGGCATCCATTCTTATTGCATTTATAGACTATGGACAAGCACTGCTTTATTATTTTTTTTCCTGTGATAAATACACTAAAAGCTAAAGTAGCAGAAAAAAAAAATCCCTACTTTCATTCATTTTCCTGTCAAAATGTTAAGTTAGCATTGTTATTTTACAAGTAAAAGATAATACATTTTTGTGGTTCAACCCCAGGGGCTCTGTGCTACGGGGCTACATCACCAGCCCTTTGCATTTGCTGAGACATGGCTTTGCTAAGTTGCCTAGTGTGGCCTCGGAATTGTGATCTTCCTGTCCAACTTCCCAAGGAGGTGGGAAAGCAGGCATTTGCCACCGTGCCTGTGTTTTCTTTCTTAGCACGAGAAAGTGCAAGCTCTGGTTTGAATCTGAGATCAGCAGTTATCATCTGTCCTTGACCAAGTGACCTTCCTTTCCTGCCTCAGCTTCTTTCTCTGGAAAATGGAGGTTATGACCGTAATACCTCTATCTGTTCCTGAGCAGGATATATAAGCAAAAAGTGTGGTATAGACACTGGGGTGCATGGGAAGTACCCCTAAGCGTGACCCCCTCTTCTTCCTGCGTCTGCACTGAGAATGCCGGGCTCTTCCTTCCCACTGGCCTTCCCTGAGTGGCCAGATGTGAGGCACTGAGCAGGCCTGGAATCACTGGGCTGGGGGGGACTTCTGCAGCCTCCTCCAACTCTGGGACACCATGGGCCACTGTCCTAGTTGTCCTGGCCGCTGGCTGGCCTTCTAGTCCCCAGGGAGCTGTTTGCCTTAGAAGTTTATAGCTCTGTCCTCCCACATGTATAATAAAACTTGTGCTTATACTTGGCCGGGAGAGGCTAATCGTTCCCAGCTCAGTTCCTGTGCTCCTGAAAAGCTAACCTCCTCCTTCTCTCCCTCGCCTTCCCCAGAGTCCCAATTAGGACTCCGCTCTAGCCAGCCAGCGCTGGCAGGCTGGGCGGCAGCCCCCTGCCCATGGGAGGCTTGGTGGCCTTGGGTTGGCTGCCTTCCCGGGAGTGAGAGGGCTGGGTTGACTCTGGACCTGCCCTCCTGTGCTTGCAACATAAGCAGAAAAATTGAATTCGCAACGGAAACCCATTCCTTTTCTGTCCGGCCTCCCCCACCTTGCAGTAATAAAGCCTAAGGCTGCTTGTCCTAGGGTTGATCTCGGCGATGGCCCAGGTAGCAAGCACGGTGCAGAGGAGCACAGGAGGCTTCAAGATGTGGTGGCTGTCACCTCAAGGTCACCAGGTCCCTAGAGCCTATAGCTCTTGCCCAGACCTCCCTGGCTTTCCCTGTGGGGTCTACCCCTCAAATAATGCACCTCCATTCCCTTCCTTAGAGGGAGCCCCACATCTGGAGGGAGCTGACTACAGCTGGCACCTGCCCCAAGGTGCTGGGGGCAGGTGCTGCTCCCTAAAAATGTATGGACTGACTGTGTGATTTGCCTTTAGCTCTTGCAGGGATCCTCATGCTACGCTGGTAGAGAGACGCAGGCCTGGGATCCTGGTGTGGGTCATCCCAGAGAGGGTGACTGAGAAGCCCTGACATTTAGCACAGTTACAGCTGTTGCCCATTTCCTGTGCCACTTATAGCCACTGTCACCATAGATGCTGTGGGCTGAAGCTGCATCCTCAGACTTCAAACGTCGCCTCTCTAACTCCAGCACCTCAGGATGTGAATGAGCTCAGAGATGGGGCCCTTAAAGAAGGGACTACAGCAAGTAAGGTCTCTAGGGTTGGCCCTGATCCAACGACTCGGGTCTTAGAGGAAGAAGTGATCAGCCACAGCCACCCGCAAGGGGAGCTCAAGGGTGCAGGTGGCCACCCGCAAGCCAAGGGTCGAGGGCATGCAAGCAGCCAAACAACTCAGCATAGCTTAGCGGCTGGGGTTCAGTCCCCAGCCTGCTATGCCACCCCCACCACCGGGGCACGCTGAGACTACAATTGAGACTGGGCGTGGTGCTGCGTGCCTGTGATCCCAGCGCTTGGGATGCTGAAAACAGGATAATCTCTATGAGTCCAGTCTACATAGTAAGACCCTGTAGGCTCTGTACGAAAAATACATTAAAAAAGCGCCAAATCTATTGACGCCTTGATCTTGGACTTCAATCCTTGTGAGAAAACTACTTCTGTTGTTCAAGCCACCACTCTGTGACAACAAGTCAAGCAAACAAATGCAGGGCTACTGCCCAAATCCTTCTCTGAGTGCTTATTCTGTGTTTGTCTCTGTACTGAACAGATGTCAGGGCGGTTAACCCTCACCTGACTGTAGGGAAGGGGTATCGCCACCCTCAGCCCCAGTGAAGACGCCTAATTGCAGCTCCCCAGCAGCCAGTGCAGTGCATGTAGCACGTGCTCAGTAAGTACTTAAGGAAGGACTGGAGCACAGGCGTGTTGAACAGCTTGTCCAGGCAGCTAGCCAGAGGTGAAGGCAGGATTTGCCCTGGGTCCTAATCTTGCACTGTTTACCACATACAGTCCAAGAACCTGCCCTGCCAGGATGCCCGTCAGCTACAGTGTGATGTAAGAAGTGAGTGTTGGGTGTTTCTGTCAGGTCCTGGCTGCACCAGCTGTGCTGGGCTGGAATAAGCTGGCTGTGATGGTTTGTGTCTAGTTGTCCCCACAAAGCTTCATGGAAGTTACGGGGCAGATGCGGCTGGAGGAGCGATGGACGGCTGAGGGGCGGGGTCAGAAGGCCAGGGCAGGGCCTGAGGGCGGGGCCGGAGAGGCATGCACCATCAAACTGGCTAACCTGTTTCTTTCTTTCTTTCTTTCTTTCTTTCTTTCTTTCTTTCTTTCTTTCTTTCTTTCTTTCTTTCTTTCTTTCTTTCTTTCTTTCTTTCTTTCTTTCTTTCTTTCT
>PVKA01025818.1:0-32518 GCA_004027165.1 Ctenomys sociabilis
CAGACAGAGACAGACAGAGACAGACAGACAGAGACAGACAGACAGAGGCAGACAGAGGCAGACAGAGACAGACAGAGAGAGGCAGACAGACAGAGACAGACAGACAGAGACAGAGATAGAGACAGACAGACAGAGACATAAAGAGACAGAGACAGACAGAGACAGACAGAGACAGACAGACAGAGACAGAAACAGAGACAGAGACAGAAAGAGAGACAGAGATTGAGACAGAGGCAGACAGAGACAGAGGCAGACAGACAGACAGAGGGAGACAAACAGAGGCAGACAGAGATAGAGACAGACAGACACAGAGACAGAAAGAGACAGAGACAGACAGAGATAGAGACAGAGGCAGACAGAGACAGAGGCAGACAGACAGTGACAGACAGACACAGAGACAGAGACAGACAGATAGAGACAGAGACAGACCGATAGAGACAGACAGACAAAGACAGAAACACAGACAGAGACAGAGATAGACAGAGACAGAGAGACAGAGACAGACAGAGACACAGACAGAGAGACCCAACTGAATGTGAACTTCACTTTTAATATAAAGAACATACTTGAATTTTAAATTTTAAGTTACCGCCTGCTTCTCTGAAACTCGATTTTAACTGGATGATTGTTACATTCTATTTGGAGCCCTACATGTACTTCAAAGCAGTGCCCTCACTAATTGTGGGTTTAGACTGCACTCCCAGGCCTGTGGTTAAAGACGGGAAATTTAATTGAAAGCAGGATGTGGTAAAGCACAACTCGTGATCTGAATGGCCCACTGCTTGCTTTATAAAGTTTTATTGATATGTCACCTGCTCTTTCATTGGCACACTGTCTATGGCTACTGTCCTGTCACAAAGGCAAACTGAGTAGCTGAGCTCTGTGAATCTGACATACGTAATGCCCTGCACTTGTCAGAGAGCCCCACTGACCCCTGACTGAGGGCCCTGACAAGCAGGTAGGGCAGACAGCTGCCCAGGGCCAGCCCATGCCACCAGAAGGTGCTACAGTGCCCCCGTCTCTGTTTGCACTGACCCTAAGAAAGAGAGAAAATCTAATTTAGGATCCAGGACACAGGCCAGGGGCTCCAGGCAGGATGAGGGACTAGAAGTGGAGTGGACGTGTGGGGCAGCTGCCCAGGGTCTAGGACAGCTTACAGCTGTGGGTCACCTTGAAGTGCTGTGGCCCAGACCTCACAAGGCAGCCTTCAGCCAGACAGTGGGGCACTCCTGGCACTTTGCTCCCTGAGCTGCTTCTGGTGGAGGGGAAGCGAGCGTGAGGCCAGGCTCTGTAGTCCAGCACGGAATCCTGCTTCACCTCAGAAGGAGCAGGCTATGTAGGAGAGACATCACGGTGTGTCTCTCCTGTAGGAAGGGCTCCTGAAGGTCAGTCGCAGAACTCAGGGCACACAGCCTGGGGCAGGCTCACCTTCATAGAGTGAGTACCAGCAAGGGCTGGCCTGTTTCCCTCAACCCCAGGGCCAGGGGACACTCACTCCTTGTCTGGCCCACAGGCAGGATAAACATGACCACAGCCTGGGCACCACGCTGAGCATGGTTCACTGCACCTTTGTTCTGGGGCTCAGGAGCTAGCTGTGAGCAGCTCACAGGGCCTGTGTCCGACTCCTGCTCCTGCCAGGACACGAAAGCCTTGGTACTTCAGAGTGTAAGAGAAACGGGAAGCCAGGTGCAACCCCAGCACTTGGGAGGCAGGAGGATTGCTGCAAGCTCAGCGTCAGCCTGGGCTACACAGAGAGACCTTGTCTCAAAACACTGAGCGACACAGAGATGGAGACGGAGACAGAGGAGCGAGCGAGCGAGCGAGAGAGAGAGACAGACAGACAGAGACAGAGACAGAGACAGAGACAGAGACAGAGACAGAGACAGAGACAGAGACAGACAGGCAGGCCGGCTGGCAGGCAGACAAGGAAAGGGAAGATTAATAACAGAGTAGAAGCCAACTTCCTGCCTTCAGTGCCCCACTGCTCACCTGCAGACACCTCCTTGGGACTATGTGGTTCAAGGTGGCCACCTGCTTCCTAGGATGGCTGGGCCTCTGTCCCTGTGTTTTGTGAGACTGAGCCAGAGTTCACAGCAGGAGCACCTGAGCTCCTCCTGCTTCTGAAGGTCTGAAGGTTCCACTCAAGTCCAAACTCAGTGGCCACCGTCTCCAGCATTTGTCTGTATCCTTCATTGAATCCGCTCCTCCCTCCCTCACACACTCATTCCTTCCCTTGTTTTCGGTTCTGTGTTTAACACCTCGCTGCCCTTCGTATGGTCACAAGTGGGCCATTTCTCGAGACTTTATGGTTTCCCAAAAAATGTTAGCAGAAAAACAGACTCCTACCCAGAGTCCCAGCATGTGAAGCAGATTGGAAGGAGGCGGGGACTTTGGACAGACGGGGGTCAGAGTCGGTGTGTGAGGGGCCTGTGTGAGGGGCTGTGCCTGGAGCCCCGCAGAGCCCACACAGCTGTGAGGCTCCTGGAGGCCCTGGCCGCATCCAGTCCTTCCTCTCCCCTGGCTCATTCCCGCCCGCCACGTCACCCCAGGTTGGGGGCAGGGGTCCATTCCTTTCAGCTGAATCTGCAGCTCTGAGCCCCAGGCAGGTAGCGCTGGAAGAGCTGTGGCATTTCCCAGCACTCGCAGGGGCCAGCGTGGGCTCCTGGACCTCTGCCTGCCCCTGGGCCCACTGCGCCTAGGACCCTCAGGCTGGTATCATGGGCGTCTCTGCAGGCAGGTCACGGGGTGTGGACCAACGGTTTCATGAACCATGTCAGAAGTCATCCCCGCTCCAAGGTCCATGTGGCATCCGTTCCTGACTTCATGAAGATAGGCAGAGCCTATCCTGAAGACAGCCTCTTTCCACAGAAATCCCCCATGAGAGCCGGGCTGTGTAAGTGTGATCAAAAATTACATCTCAAAATTTTATGACAGTGAAGGACCCCTGGCCATCAGTCCCTCCTGACGCGCTCCCCGGCCGCACAGCTTGCTCACTGCTCTCCGTGGCTGCTTGGGACATCCTCTTCTGTGGGTGGTGTCTCGAGAGTGCCTCAATGTCTTCAGTTTGTTCTGAAATGTTTACAGCCACTTCTGGCAGATAAAACATCGTGGCGTGTCCTCATCCACCTTGAGATGGCCCTGTGTGACTCCTGGCTCTTCCCCAAAGTCAAAGCGGCCACGAAAGGCAGCAGCTGGAATCCATTCAGGACATGGGGGCAGCCGCCACAGCACCACTGAAGACGTCATGGGCAGGGCTGCCAGAGCTGCCTCAGGAAGTGGCAGGACCAGCGTGCGGGGAGCAGAGAGGAGGGTTCCAAGGGCACCACGCCAGTGTCTTTTACTGTAGTCATTTGTAACCTGAATATGAAGTGTAGTTTTTGAACGTGCCTGTGTTCCCGCCAGCCCTGGAGCTGCAGGTGCAGGGGCGGGCACAGAAGAGGCTCCTCTGGTTCCCCGCAGCCTCGGTGCCCTGCCCATCTACATCGCCATTCTGTTGCTCTCATGTACCGTGGGCCACGGACACTTCCTAGAGCTGTCGTCCCTTGCGCCCTCCCTGCCTGAGCCATCTGACCTAAGGTCCATACTCTACCTAAGCCTGGAACTTCGAATTGGCACTTGCTGGGTGGAGCCCTGGAGAGCATGGCCTTGGACCGAGGTGCCAGGCAAAGGCCACATGGGCGTGGTTACTGTGTGCGTGACATGGGCACCGCTAACGGGAGCTCTGCAGGTGCTCAGGCAGCCAGGCTTCTGCACGCCCAGCATGGGCCCCGCTCCATGCTGTGCACCTTCAGGTGCATTTCTGAACACCCGTGCACATTTGTCAGGGGCCACTATCCCATTTTTGGCTCTGTATTTCTTTTTGTCACTCCTGCTGGTGAAAGTGTTACAGAATTTTCCTTGTTCACCATACTGTGTTGAATTATACCCTTCCCAAAGTATGGATCCAAGTCCCAACCTGTGAACGAAGCCTTCGTGGGGACCTTAGCAGATGTGCATGAGTTAGCGTGTGGCCATGCGTGTTGGGCAGCAGCCTGGCCCGAGGACTAGGGGCCTTGGGAGGAGAGGGAGACTGGGATACAGACACAGGCACAGGCGATGGTGACAGAGATGGTGTGGGGTGCCACGCAGTGCCAGGATCGCAGCTCTGCCACGAGGCAGACGCCTTCTCTGCTGGGGCCTTCAGTGCGAGTGTGGGTCCCCAGGCATCCCCCAGATTTCAGGCCTCCAACGGTGTGCAGGAGTAGCTTCTGTTGTTTAAAGCCATCCACTTCGTAGAACTTTGTTACAGCAGCTAAAGAAGCTAAAATAGTCATATATTGCGCTAGACTTTCTGCCCAGTTTTGTGCCATCTCCCTGTTCATGGGTTGGGTACAGTTTCCCGTTGCTTGTCACGGACTCTGTAGGCGGCCAGCACGCTGCTCCTGGCCAGGCTCCACACAGAAGGCGCGGGGCGTCCCCACAGGGAAGGCTGTGCCTGCAGCCAGCACCAGGAGCTGGGGCTTTGCTGTAACAGAGCTGCACCATGTAACCCTTCCACACATAGGCACGGTGCACAGGGAGGCGGGAGGCGCTGGGTGCAGACGTGAGCACACAGGGCACAGGGCCTCCAGCTTCAGGAAAGAACGCTGAGCTTCGCCTCTAGTTTCTGTTTCCGGTGTTTGCTCCAGAGTGAAGCGTGCTGCATGGAAACACAGTCCTAGGTAGCCTTTAAAATATGAGTTCTGCGGTCAGATGAATTCGAGAACATTGCATATTATGTTCTCCTCCGAGAGATTCATAATTCACATTGCAGCATCCAAAGCTCCTCCCCCCCTCTGAAAAGCTGCAGTAAATAAACCTTTTTAAACCATGTTTAATCGGTGATTTATAAGCTTGTTTGAGTGCAGGGTTCTTTTGTTATTTAATACCTACTAGGCTCCTCTGGAATTACGACTCTGAAGAATATTCCTTGGGAAGTGCCGCAGCACAGTTTTCTCATGGATTAGAACCACGGCCTTTGTTCCCAGAGTCCTCCCTTTGCTTAGCACAGCTTGGTTGCAAGTGGCCTTGGTCACCATGGGGCCATGCACCAGGGCACCCGGCAACTTTTCTTTGTGACTTTTGTCAGTACAAACAGATTAATTGAGCAGAGGTCAGTGATAATGCTATGGAGACAGAATTCTGTCAATGATAGTGGTTTCAAAAGAAGAAACATGATACTCAGTTTAAGTTGATAATAAAATCTCTGTGTTTTGAATTCTTTTTGCAAAATAGTTTAATCCTCAATACTTGCTGATTTTCCCCGAGGTTGCCTAAATTCCACAGTCAAGCACAGCCCCACTTCTGGACCTCCTCTCCCCCCTCTCCCTGTCATCCAGGATGGACAGATAGAAACCTCTCCTGTACTCTGTTCTGTTACATCCATTTCCCCTGCTTCCTGAGCTCACTGCTGCCTCCTTCTGTCACCTGTGCAGATAAAGAGGTTTGTTCCTTCTTGGCTAGTGGCCAAGTCTGTGGCCGGCTGGTTAGCGCAATGGGGCTGACTGTTTGCCAGGGGTGTCCTCTGTGTGTTGGTGGGGAACATGTTGGTCAGGACTAGCAGAGCCAGGCCCAAAGGTTTCAACAGCAGTGAGCCTTCAAGCATGAGCTGGGGTTTGAGGGAAGAAGACGAGATGAGGTAAAAAATGAGGACAAGAGGAACAGGGTAAGGGCTGGTGATGTCTCAGGAAGGGATGCGCGTGCAGAGAAGCCCCAGTGCTTTATCTGTTACCTAAGTACAGCCATGTTGGATTCCCCTAAAGGCGAAAGATGAAGGGGAAAGGCTGCAGAGCTGGCACACAGCATTGAAGCCTGCAGAGTCTCTCGACCTCAGGAATGCCTCAAATATCCCACAAACACATGCATACCAGGCAGTAACGCGAGTGGGGAGGAGGACAGGAGAGATCGGAGCCCTCCTGATACTCCGCTGGAGGAACGCACACAGCGCAGCTACTTTGCAAGGCTGTCTGGAGCTTCCTCTGATGGTCAACCGTAGAGGTGGTGGAGCCTGGAAATTCCACTCTTGGCCTATGCTCCAGAGAAATGAAAACAGGGGCCACACAATGCTCGTGGATAAGCTTATTGCCTGATTACCCACAACAGCCAGCCGGTGTAGAAACCAGTCTTCCATAAATGAATGAATGGATCCATAAAGCAGGGAAATCTAGACCACAGGTACTGCTCCGGCATGGGAGGATGGAGTAGGGGCCTGTGTTCCAGTGTGGGTGACACTGGAGGACATGCTAAGTGCAGTGAATGACACCCATCCGTCCACCAAGCAGACTCTGATTCCATCCACACCAAGTGTCCAGAGCGAGCAAGTCTATAAAGAAAGTAGATGAGTATTGCTTCATGCCTGAAAGGTACAGGATTTCTTTTCGAGGCATGGAAATTAGTTAATGATCATGTTTGCAGGCATCTGTAAGTGTGCCAAGAACTCGCTGACCTCTACATGCTGGGTGACCACCGCCTGTGTCAGTGGAAGCGTGCGCCTGCCCCAGCAGTTGCACACGCACACCTTACCACGCGAGAAGGCAAGAGCGCACTGCTGCACCAGTGGAGCCAAACGCCCCTCACACTGGGGCGCCACTGCAGTGAGGCTGCTTTTAGAGCAAAGGGGCACCAGTCCTCCTGGCATGACTTCATGTGTGTTAGGCTCAGGGGACCCAAGAGGGAGACCCAAGGCCTCAGGCCTCCATGCCACACTCTAAAGAACAAACCCATCACATGCTTTAATAAGATCCACGGTCTCTGCCTGAGTGGCAGAGAGGTGATGTGTCATGTGGACACGCCCAGTATGCACTTTCAGTGGACTGTGAGGCTAACTGGTGTGGGCTCAAAGCCAGGAAACTCTGGATCACCAGTGAGGCCACTGCAGCCCAGGCCACAGGATGGACGCTGGGCTCTGGGGAAGCACCAGTTTGGTGTAGATGACCATGCCTTTGTGCCCTGCTCCAAGGCCTGAGGCTTCTGCCAGGGCAGCTCCCCAGCCACTGGACATGCAGCTATCGATTACAGGGCCTGCCAGGGACGGAGATTGCAGGGAGGTGAGGTTTCAGTCCTGTGTGACAAGCAAAGCTGGGCCTTCAGGGTGCTGCTTGTCCAAGTTTTAGTTCCTCTTCTCTAGAGAGACCCAGGGCAGGGCCCTCTCCCGACCTTCCCTATCTGTAAGCCTGCTCTGCCCTGAGCGCCTGGACTACCTCTTCCCATCCTCCCTGCTGCCCTCCCATACCAACAAGCATCGTCAGCTGCTTGGCAAGCGCTGAGGCCTCAGCAGGCAGCACTCCCTTCGCTTCATGCGACCCTGCCACCAGGGTGGTCACGAGCACTGGCACCAGCCTCGCCCTCGCCGGGGAGTCCACGCCTCTTACTTCTCCTTTTATGCCGCATTCTGTGTGGTTTTGTCAAGCTGATTTTGAATTAAAAATATTCACACACTGAACACATTTGAAGGCACAGCCAATTCCCACACTGTCTATACTAGAAAATGTGTGACAGTCCCCCTCTTCTCCTCCCTCCACCAAATGTTAGCTCTCATGTTTCTTGTCGGGTTGAATTTCATGTTTGTTTGTTTGTTTATTTGTTTTTCTGGCCAATTTTCTGTCATCTCAAATTCCAAGTTATTGGTATAGCTAATGGAGTCCTGATGCGCTGCTTCTTGAGCCCAAGAATGTCACCAGTGACTGAGTGCCAGCAGGCATGCCCCGTGGCTTCTCTGTCTGGAAGGATGCCTTTATCCCAAATTGTGCATGCAGCAGGCAGGAAGGCAGGTGGGAGAGTGACTGACAAATGGATGGGTGGGTGGGTGGACAGATGGGTGGGTAGGTGGGTGGGTCGGTGGATGAATAAGTAGACGGAGAGAGGAGAGGGTAGGTAGTAGATGCAAGAGTGGGTAGAAGGAAGGAATGGATGGATGGATGGAAATATGGGTAGATGGAGAGATGGATAAGTGGGTGAGTAGATGAAAGGATGTGTGGGTGGAGGGGTGGAAGGAAGCATGAGTGAATGAGTGAACAGGTACGACAGTGGGTTGATGGATGAGCAAGCAGAGAAACATTCTTAGAGCTGCAAGGACATATTTGCACTGTTAACACACATAATTTTACCAGGTAAGAAGGTGAGAGGATAGCTTTATCAGTGGATGGGTGGGTGGATGGATGATGGGCAGGCAGAGAGAGCTGCTGGGGGCATAAAGCCAAATGCTTCCTTTCCCTGGGAATTGCCTTATGTAGGAACAACTGTGTAGACACTGGACTATGGCTTGAGCCTCAGTTTAGCTCAGTGGCTCTGGATAAAGGATTTACCATGCTTGAGAATTTACTTCTTTCTCTGTTAAGTAGCTATACTGCCTCCATCACCTCCTAAGCATCCTATACGAGTCTCAGGGGACCATGAGCACTACCTATGATGTATTAGCAAGTGCCCAACAGTGAGAGGTGCTTTTTAAAAAAATATATGACTGCTATTTAGAGTTGGCTGAGGGACTGTCTGGAGAAGTCTTGGGAACTGCCTGCATCTCACACAGGCAGTGAGATGACGAGAGGTGAGCCCTCACGTGCGCAGGCAGGTCTTTTCACTTGAAGATGGCATCTCTCTGGGTCAGGTCACTTAATGGCCAGGAGCCGAGGGACACAGGCAGGGACCTAGCACCGACGCCAAGACAGGTAGGAGCCACATGCCGAGGCCCTCAGCACGCTGCTTCATGCACTCGGCAAGTGTGCGCCCAGCTCTTTTCTGGACAGTGGGAATGCAGCAGCGGGGCCAGGCCAGAGCCAGATGGTGCTCTGTTCTTTGTGAGCTCCTGGGGAGGCAGAGGCAGGGGAGAGGACAAGACAGCAAGGGATCCTGAGCAACGCTGGATTGTGATGTGTGATAAGTGCTAAGGAGGATAAAGAAGATAAAAGGGAAAGGTGTGTGTGTGTGTGTGTGTGTGTGTTGTGTGTAATGATACTGAAAATCATGCACAGTGTTGTTCCCAGATGGAGGGTCCCCTGGGGCTTCACCTGGTCCTTGGTGTCCTCAACAAAGATTTGGACAAGACTTGCGGAAAAGACTACGGAGGTACACACTCCCTGAAGGTGCAAACGAGATATGTATTACAGGGCAAGAGCAGGCTGCTAAAAGGTCCACCGTGGCCTAGGGATAAGGGGAAAGGGTCTTTTGCATCCAAAATTCCCAGGTTGGCTTCCCTTCATGCAAATAAACCATTGCAACATTTGGCCTAGCAAAAACTTACTGGGCACCAGGCCAGGAATAAACCGTCCTATTAGAAAACTCACTTGCTTTCTGGCCAGAGGAATGAAGGGTCAGGAACGCTGTCTTTTGATTGGTTGGGCCCAATCGCTGGTGCAAATGAAGGATCTAACATAGCCCCTTTTGATTGGTCCTTTCAACAGTGCCAGATGCACATGAAAGGTTGAAAATAGCGTCTTCTCATGGGTCCACAGTGTTCATTTGTAAGCCTGACATCATTTCGAGTCTGTGTTCTGAGGGAGTCCTCTTGGGTGTTATTACTTTTGACGCACTCTGCCCAGCTTATCTGCTTTGCCCTGGGCCTGATCTCCCACCTCACTGGGGTTGAGCAGAAGAGAGTAGGAGAGACAGGACTGTGGAAAGGCGGCAGGAGCTGAGAACTTGGGGAAAGGCTCTGACCGTGGCTCCGGGGGCGCGGGAAGCTGTAGGAGCACTGAGGGCCCTGCCAGAGATCTGCTCTCTGCGTCATAGTGAGGGCTGTCAAGTGTTCCAGTGGTTGTTTCCCTGTCTTTCCTTTCCTTCTCCCATGTGGAGTGCGGGTCAGAGGCAGAGCGCTTTCCTGCCATGCCTGAGGCCCTGGGTTCCACCCCCAGTGCTGTAATAACAAAACAAATGACTATATCAATACCCAAAGAAATAAATGTGGGCATTTGGCTACCGAAGCTGACAAAAAGTCACACTGGTTTTTGAGAAAAGACGTCAAATTAGTTTAGTGTGATTGTGACTAGAAACATGTAAACCACGGCTCTTTGCGCCCTGCCTCCCACCCGGGCCAGCTCTGTGGTGTCTGAGGACCTTGCTCCCTCCCAGCCCCTCCTGGCTCTTGCTCCCTCCAGGGAAGGCCTGGGGTCCTCTGTCCAGGAAGGTGGGGAGGGCAGTGAGGACTTTCCAGGGCCTTGGGACTCTGGTGTTCCTGCCACCGGGGGCTGCCAAAAGCGATTGGCTTGGGGCAGCTGAGCCTCGGGACGGCTCCAGGCACCTTCTCAATTGCCACAGGAGGTCCACCTTCCCTAGCCTAGATTCCACTCCAGAGCTATACTTACTTCTCAAACCTCATGTCACCGGCGCTGTGAGCAGTGTGTGTGGCTGCCTCAGCTGGAGTGGTGGGGACACAGGGTGCCCGCCCACCCCGGCCACAAGGCTGCACAAGGGAGGTGCCCTCCTTCTGTGATCTTGTCCCCTTGCCTCTCACCAAGTGAAAATGGCAGATCTGTCAGCTGTGTGAGGTGTGGTTTACACACCTGTATTTAAAATACAGTGCATGTTGAAATGAAAAGATACATTTTTACAGTAAAAGATACAGCGGCATACGTTCCCTTCACAGCCCTCCCCGCTGGAACACACTCATCCTACCCTTCTTGCAGCTTTCAGGGCAGCCCTGGGTGGAAGCGCTCTGTGCCGAGCGTCTGTAGCTGTGCTGCTGCAGCTGCCTCCGTGTCCTGAGTGCACCTTGGCACTCACCTGCTGCGACGTTTCCAAGTCTAGAGAAGAGCCAGAAGGCTCATGGCACCAGACCTGGCAAATAAGCCGGGCGAGGCCACGCTGACATCTCTGTGAGTCTTTCTGTTGGATGGCTCTCAGCAGCTGTATTCACTGTGTTTTTGATCACACTTCATAAAGACGCTGGCAGAAGGGGAACTGCAGAACTGCTGCAGAGCGGGGCGAGTACTGTGGGATAGGTCTGTGAGAAGCACAGTCCCTTACCGTAATAGGTTCTTTATTGAAACACACTGCACAGCTCTTATCAGCCCTTGTGCGTCTGCTTCCTGTGGCGCAGTGCTGCATCCTGGTGACCCGAGCTCGCGCGGCTCTGGCCCCCCCACGGGCTCCGCCCTTACGGGAAGTCCATTCATACGCACCGGACTGCTGCCTCTTCTTTCCTTTTGCTTCAATAACAGATACACGGTTTGGCTTTTCCCCTTCCTCAGTCATTGTGCTTAATGAGTCTCTTGGGACCCACACTGCCAGCTCACTATGGAACCAGAGCACCCGTCAGGGGGAAGCAGTGAGCCCACGGCAGCACTTAGGATTCGGCAATGCAGTGTTCTAGGAAGGGTGTAAATTTCCTTTTCTCCCCGTTCTTCACCCTCCTCCCTTCTGTCCTCCAAGGGGAGCCTCTATTCATTGTTCCATGGAGTGGGAGTAGGGATTCTATTATTATTACTATTATATTCTTTTAGTGTGGGGTCCTCTGGGTCTATAGTGTCTCACTATGCAGAGCAGACATACTGATCCCCCTGTTTTCAGCTTCCCAAACGCTGGGATTACAGGCACACGCCACCCCACTCAGTCTCAATCACTGTCTGAGTGTGCCCCCAGCGGCAGGGCTGGCACGGCGGGCCCAGGGATTGAACCTCTGACCCCTGTGTGCGCCTAAATAGGCTCTTTAATCCGCTGAGCTATCTGACAAGCCTAGGGATTCTATTGCGAATGAATTCCATTTGACTCCTGGGTTTTCTTTGAAAAAGGCTTTAGAACAATACACCCTGGAAATCTTCCCCAGGGTGCCCAGAAAGGAAGCTGTCGTGTTGCGAGGCGCTAATGGTAGCACCCGAAGGACAAGAATGTTTGGTGTCTTACAGAGTGGTAGGGGCCCCACAGCCTGTGCCTGCACCTGCAGGCTCGGACAGGTCACTGCACCTAAGGAGTGCTCCTGTGAGGAAAGTCCCCCAATCCTGTCCTTCCCTAAAGACCTGTGGCCCTCTGGGAAGGGGGCCGAAGCAGCCACAGGCTCAGGGGCCTGGGGAGGCACAGAGGCCTGCGGAATCTCGGCTCGAGGAGCGAGCGTGCTCCTGGTTGTGCTGTGGGCGTGTGAAAGAGGGGCTGGCTGGAGGGAGGTGGCCCAGAAGAACAGGAGTGACGGAGTCATCCCCTCAGCTTAGCAGAGAGAGGGATGTTCTTTCTCAGCACCAGAGGTTATTGCTAAGGAGTACCTTGAAAAGCATCATTAGTTTGCAAAAAGAAGTGGCTGAGATGTAGGGCCTGCTCCCTGGAAGGCCAACAGCAGAACTCAGAAAACTAGATCCTAGGAAGGAATGGGCCTTCCGGGAGACAGAGACAGCAACAAGGAAAGCTGCATGTCATGGTCTCTCTTATCAGAAAACAGGAAGCATTTGAGTCCCTTGGAGTTGACGAAATGATTGCTGGCAGTGAATTATTAAAATAGAAGGCCTCACTGGCTTCGAGTGTGGGGCACTGAAACACATAATGAGGAAAAGGCCCGCAAAATGTCTTCACCAGAAATCTAAGAGTTGTTTCCTATGACAGCTTCTTAGAAGAAACCTTGATGAAAGGCCAGGCATAGCAGGAGAGTAATTTAGTAAATAGGATTTTGGATGAGGCTACGCGTCCTCGGTCCAAGTGTGCTGCTCTGATGCTCGAGGCCGATCCAAAAATGAAGTCTGCGTCCATCAGCAGAAGTGCAGGGGCAGCGAGCCCAGGGCCACCACCTCCCTCAGGGGACTCCTTTGGTGCCCACCTGGCAGGGCCCAAGAGCCACAGTGCCACATGGTGGCTCCTACCTGCAAATCTGGGACTCCAGAGATGCTAGCAGGAATGAGCTGCTCTTTCTTCTTCTTTTTTTTTTTTTTTAAATCTGTTTATTTGTTTATTTATTTGGTACAGGGTCTCATTATGCAGCTCGGACTCATATTGATCCTCCTGTCTCAGCCTCCCCAGTGCTGGGATTACAGGTGTGCACCACCATGCCCAGTTTCAGTAGCCAACACGGTGCACCAATGTCCCCAGGTTCTGGGGCTGGCGTGCAGTACTGGGGATAGAACCTGGGTCCTTATGCTTGACAGGTAGGTGCTTAGGACCCTGAGCTACCTCCCTGGCTCCTGAGCTACTCTTTCTGAGGTAGAAGAAATGTAAGATAAGTTGAAGACAAGACTGGAATATTAGCACTATACTTGAAGAACACCCACAGCTTTGGGAAACAAGCCCAATGAATGTTTTTTCTCTCTGCTCCCAATGCGTGATGAACCTGGGCCATCTCCTTTGGGAAACTGTGTTACAGCTTAACAGAGCTCACAAGACTTGTGAACGGAGCACCTCTCTCACCTGTAAAGCGTGCTTCTCTGCCGCCCAGAAGCGGCAGTGTCAGTGGACACAGGGTCTCTGTTTCAAACTCACGTAAGTGGTGCATGCCCCAGTGTAGCCAGCCAGATGTTGTGACAGACAAGAAGGCCACGTGCGTATGCCACACTGTAGATCATGCTGCACCCTGAGCCCACAAGCGCCTCTGCTCCGCTCTTAAGCATGCATTACATTTCTGCCTGATAAACTCACCCCACCCCTCCTCTTGAGGGTCCTGGCAGTTCTTCCTCCCTCGTGGTGGGCAGCCACCCTGCAGACCTGCCATAGAGTGGGGAGTCAGGCTCCTGACTGCAGACCTGGAAGCTCCAGGATGCACTCCAGTGACAAGGGCGGGTCTCATGGTAACTGGCATAGCTTTGTGTCTGGTGCTCACTGTAGCCTCAGAGCTCAGGAGACACTGGATGCAGGTGTCCTTGGGATGGAATCTCTCAGTTGTCACTGGAGATCCTGGAGGTTCGTGTGTGTGTGTGTGTGTGTGTGTGTGTGTGTGTGTGGCGGAGGCTCTGAGAACTCTTGGTAGAACAGTCACACTGCATATCCTGACCTCCTTGTGAGCTTGTCATGGGGAACATTTTCAGGGATAATGGCCTCTCAAGTTTGACACAAGGCAGCTTGAGACATTCTTCCGGGTTACGACTGGATCTCCTGAGGTCACTCCTGGTTCATGACAATAAAAACCACTTGTGTCACTAGTAGAAGAGAGATTTATTTCCCTGTCTCCATAGCAGGGGCACAGAGGCAAGTCCTGTGAGCTCTGTTAAGCTGTAAGGTATAAGTGCATGGACAGGGTCGGAGGACAAAACCCAAATGCAGGACTAGGGAGGTAGCTCCGCAGTCTAAGTGCCTTCCTGGCAAGCGCAAGGACCTGAGTTCATTCCCTGGTACTGCATGCTGTGCCAGTCCCAAAAACCTGGACACAACATGCTATCTGTTGAAACCAGGCATGGTGGTGCATGCTTGTAATCCTAGGTCTGAGAGGCTGAGACGGGAGGATCACTATGAGTCTGAGCTGTGTAGTGAGACCCTGTTCTATATAAATAAACAAATAATTAATTAATTTAAAAATTTTATTTATTTTATGTATTTAGTACAGAGTCTACAGGGTCTTACTACACAGATTAGACTCATAGTGATCCTCCTGTTTCAGCCTCCAAAGCACTGGGATTACAGGCACATGGCACCACCCTGGGGATCAGACCTCAGCCCCTGTGCCTGCCTAAGTAGTTGCTTTAGTCCGCTGAACTATCTGGCCAGTCTAAAAATTAAGAAAATACAAATTCAGCTCGGTGTCCCATTGTCAGTGGGTCCCCAAGCCATTCCTATCTCATTTGTGTCAGGAGTGGAGGTCTCGCCAAGGCCCTTGGAGCTGCGGACTCTCGCAGCGGCTTTCTCGTTCTTGTGCTCCTCGGATTGCAAAAGGACAGCCCCTTGACGTCCTCCTCCGCCAGGGACCCTGGATCGCTCCCATGTGACTGAACTCTGGTTTGTTCCCAGGCCTGGCCTGGCACAAAGGGCAAGGAAGGACGGTAACGGGCACGCGTGCGCGTGCTGCGAATGCAGAACGCTTCGGGAGCATCCCCGGCAGGGCCCATTCACAAACGTGCCTGCGAGCCAGCTGCAGCTCATTAGCTGGAGACTACGTGCGCGCCTCGCTGAGACCACAGATATGAAGCGGCCGACCGTTGGGGGCTGGAGAGCATTCCTGCGCACGCTGCTGACTCGGCACGCACAGCCGGACGCAGCCCTTGGCCCGGAGACAAGAGAGAAGGGGCGTGCATTTATCAGAGCTCTAATGAGGTCTTCAGAGTCTGCTTTCTTTGCCAAAAAGAGAAAAATGAATAAAGCAAAATGTAGTGTGGTCAAAGATGCAAAAGTGGGGAAATCCCTCCATCCAGGAAAAAAAGAAACAAAAAATACAACCAAAGGGCACTGGCTTCTAGTCACATGGTGCAGCTTGCTTTAGTGGACTGTTTATTCCTTTTAAACGTGTCTATGTTTTGGTGCCTGCTCCAGACTCCTGGTTGTCACTGGATCTTGGCTAGCTGCCTTGAGACCAGGAGGGAGCAGAACAACGACCCAAGCCAGGGGCGGCAGCTGCCCAGGGCGGCAGCCAGGATTCCGCTGGCACGAGCCCACTGGGGTCCCTGACCCCAGCTCCCCGCAGGTGCCCACGCTTTGCAGGCACGATGTTACCCAGCACTGAGCTTCTGGAGCAGAGTTCAGCCTCTGAACCGTAACTTTTGCTTCTCCTCCAGCTCATAATTTCTATTCATCAACCTGGGTGGTCTTTTTCGACACAATAGCAACAAGAATGTGGGTGAGTTACAGGAATCCGCAGGCATTATCACCAAAGGAGTCAAACAGCATTCACTCCAGCTTCAGGCATAGACGTTTATTGTTACAAGACTGCTCTTAAGTACCATTCTTGGGTGGCTAGATAGCATCTTAAAAGGTTGTCGATATTTTCGAGAAATATAGCAGTGTCAATTTTTTTCTATCGGTTGCTTGTGACTCCGCCTTCTTCTGTTCCTAGGAAGGATTAGAGACTCGCTGAAGAGTCCTCTGTGGGAAGGCACTGGGACACTGGCCTGCACGCCTGCAAGGTCACGGAGGAGAGCTCTGGGGCCTCTTTGCAGGTTAGTGGACAAAGCACACAGAAGGGACAGGAACAGTTTGTGGGTTTTGAAGGAGGAGAAATATATTCTTCAGAGCAAGAGCAGGCCAGGGAATGGACTCACAGTGGTCCCAAGGATAAGGAGAAGGGGTCTTTGTGTCCCAGATTCCTAGGTGGCTTCCCCCTCATGCAAACCAGGCATTCATTGAAACAGTTGTCCTGTGGAACCTCTCGTAGCTTGGTTCCAGATTTAAGCAGGCCTGTTGAAAGACTCACTTGCCTTCCTACCCAATGTAAATGAAGGATTGAGAACTGTACTTTCCTGATTGGCCCCGTACCCAGTGCCAGATTCAAATGAGGGGCTGAATGGTGCTGCTGTCTGATTGGCCCTGTACAGCGCTCAGGAGCTGTGGAGTTGCTTTGGGTCCTGGATTTGTTCATGTTGTGTGCATAGGCTTTGCCCAGCCCTAGTCTGGATGTTCTTTTCCATAGCTATTGCTCCGAGGGGCTAGAGCAGCATTCTCAGCCTTAATGCTGCTTCCTAGTATTGGTGGCTTTGGGGGATACACCCCTCTTCTCCTGGAGTAACCAACATGGCTTCTCTTCTTAACGTTTGGTTGACTGGCTAAGATACCCAGTAGGGTTAAGAAGGAACTACTCTGTTCTAGCTAACAAGGAAGACTGTATACAGAAGCAGTGATGTCGAGGTGACCCTGAGAAGGGGAGCAGTGCTCCCCGAGTGTGAGGATGGCATTGCTGCTCAGGGAACTGAGACCAGGAGCCAGAACTGCTGAAAGCGTCAGATGAGAACCCAACAGCACGTTCCTCTGGACCTGAAAAGGAGCTTCAAGCATCACAAAAGCTCTGCCAGGACGTTATGTCTCCTACATAATTCATTTCTGTCTCCCCTCCAAACCCTTATCTGCTATAAATGAATTAGACACAGTCAGTAGCATTTCTGCATATCTTAGGCAAAGGTATGCATGTCTAGCCCTGCCCCAGGTCTAATGGGGTGTTACAAGCTGGGACTGCCAGCTCCCGGGCCAGTGTGGGGGTTCCATGCCTGGCAGAACTCCATATACGTGTGCCAGCTCCTTTGCTAGAGACAGCTGACGTTTTGTGTTTGTTTGGAATACTGTTTCCACGGTTGGTTCTTTTATTCAAGTCAGCTGCCTTGAGTTCCCTCAAATTACCTCAGTCAGCAGCCTGAGAGATGTCCAATAACAAAATTATCACTCTGAAATATAAAATGGGTAGATGGGCTCTGGCCTTATTTCTTTTTTTTATGTTTTGGTACAGGGTCTCACTGTGCAGCTCAGAACTATAGTGGTCCTCCTGCCTCAGACTCCCCAGCGCTGGGAGTAGGCATGCGCCACCAAGCCAGGTCTCAGGGTCTGGCTCGGCATGCCAGAGGGTGGGGCTGCACAGCATGGGTGCCCTGTGCTTGTATAGGCAGGTGCTTAGGCCGCTGAGCTACCTCTGTGGCCCCTGGCCTTGCTTCCTATAAAGAAGGAAGAAGAGATGAGGCAGAAACTTGTTCTCTACAGTTACAAACCCGCAGGCAGAGGAGGAGGGGATTCCCCAGTAAGCAGCATGCAGTGGAGGAGGAGAGTGGAATGGGTGACATCTTCAAGGCCACAAAAGGCCCTTTCTAGATTAGGGAACAGGAAGCACAGCACGGGGGCTGGCTTTCCAAGAGACGGCTGACTCTGGAACCACCAGATCCTGCCTCTTCGGGGTCGGTCTTTGTATGTCAGCACAGAGAATACATGGCTGAGCAAGAAGGCGCCAGCGCTCACACGCATTTCCATCTTCTGCGACAGGCCCTGGCTCCAGTCCCCGCGGGCTCCAGTCCCCGCAGCAGTGCATGAAATTCCCCGGGGCTGAGCAGCCACAGCAGCTGTTCCTGCAGGGTGGGTGGCTGTCAACATAAATAGAGCCTGACGCTGAGGGTCCTCCTCCCGGATGTTCCGCTTTTATCTGATACGGGACATCCTGGCGCGCGACGAGCTGAAATGTGGCGAGCTAGCTGGGTGACAGCGCCAGACCCTCGGTGCCTCCGGACCCTGCGTGGAATGTGCTGGATCCAACATCAAAAACCCCAAATAACTGGCAGCGGGTCTGTAATTGGTTTCAGATGCTCCCTTCTTGGCATTCTCTAACCTTATTAGTTTCATGAAATCCTCAAAAGCAGCTATTATCCCAGAGGAGGCCTGAGTGTGCCGGGGTGACCCGAGGGGCCTTTCACGCTCACCTGGAAGTTGGGACGTGGCGGCAGGCTCCTGCGGACAGGCTCCTGGTGGGCACAGCCCAGGCTCGGGCCTGGTGGCCCCTCCGCCCCCTCCGGGCTTAGGACGACACAGGGGTCGGTGGGCCTGCTCCGGGCCGCGGCTTTCGTAGCTGCTGATCCTCCTTTCTTTTAGCATCGTTTCTTCCTTACGGTCCTCACTAAGTCAGCCCCATAGCATCTCCATCTTCCAGTTTCATCAAACATAGAAAAAAATAAATTCTTTTTTAAAGAAGTTAAAATTAATTTTAAAAAAATCTGGGTTATTTATGAAAATGGAACATGATCAATTATCTCGCTTCTTGTTTTGCCACCCGACAGCCAAGCGGCCCGGCACGTTGCGCAGGTCCCACTTGCTGGTGAGACACGGTTTCTTTTGCAAACCGTTTCCATGGAGGGAGCGATCTGCAGTGCTGGCAGCCTCATAAGTAAGAAGGAGCTGTGCTCAGCACCCAGAGCGAGGACGCAGGGCTGGCCTCCAGCGCCTCCTGGGGAGGGGACGATGCTCTGCAGGTCGACCAAGGGCGCTGGAAGGGCTGGGCTTGCTCCAGATCCTACGGGAGGGAAGGGTCTTTGCCAGGGAGCAAATACCGGTGAGCTGCGCTGTCCGGACCGGGCCAACCATCCCGAACCAGCCTCGAGCGTAGTCGGGGGCGGGGCTTCTTGTGGGTGGGGTCCGTGGTGGGTGGAGCCTCGGGAGGGGCGGGACCTCCCCAGGTAAGAGCGGTTGGTTCCAGCGTTCTGAGATGACTCTTCACTTTCCTGACATCCAAGCTGCAACTCCATTCGAGAGGGAAGCAGTTCCCTCTGGTTTTTGTTTTTTTTGGTTAAAACAATAATCTTCCAAAATTTTCCCCAAGTAATGGCCCTCCTCGTCTCCTTGGCACATGCACACACGCACATTCCTCTCCTAACTACCTGGACTGGCCTCAAGTAGCACTTATTTTGCCACCCACGTGGTGTTCCCTCTAAAATGACCAGGTCAGACTTGGTGATTTTTAACATGCTGTTTTAAATCAGAAATCACGGAGTGAACATAAAATTACGGGTGTGGATAAGAGTGAACGAAGAGAAGAAACCCCGCACTGGGATAAAGGGAGGCCCTGGGATGGTGGGAGCGGGTAAGGGCGATAGAGGGCGGACGCGAGGGCCTGCTGAGGAAAGAGCCCTGAAAGCAGGCTCGAACCAAAGGGCACCTAAATACTGTGGCTTTTTCTGTCCAAACCTCTAAAGATGAAGGCGAAGGTGGCTCCCACGTCTTCCCAAGTGCGTTCCTTGGGGCGTAGTGACGTTTTCCTCACATAGTTTTAGTCCCATCTCTCATGCCCCAGGGGCACTCTGTATTTCCTCTGGCCCACAGAGCTCTGGGAAGGGGACATTTTGACTGCTTCCTCATGAGGGAGGCCTGGGGTGGTGCAGAATAGAGGACCTTGTGCTCTGCTGGGCACAAGGGGCACAGAGCTTCTGCTGACCCCTGACTGGCACCCAGAGCACAGCAGGTGCCTTGCTGCTGCCCTCCTGGAGGGACAGTGGGCCCTGTGCTGTGGCCCTCCTGCGTGACCACACCCAGGAGGATACTCAGCGTGTGGAGTGTAGGCTCCTGGGACATGTGGCCTGTGGGTGCATGCAGCGCTGCTCATTGCTGGCTGAGGCAAGGAGCTGGCATCCCACTCTGCAGAGGATCGCTAAGCCCCAGGGACGCCAGGAAAGGCATCGGCTCCCTGGCTTCTGGCTCAGCCTGCAGGCCACCAGCAAAGACAGCCAGTGGTTCTGGACTCCCGGGGAGCCATCTGTCTTCTGGCCTGTGCGAGCTTCAGCTTGTCCCAGGGGTTGCGCTTTGGAATGTGGCCAGGCTAGCGCCAGAGCAGGGCTCAGGGGACAGGCTGCAGAAGTGCTGCCTGAGGCAGAGCAGCCTCCTGATGCAGGCCCCGCCTCTCCACCAAGTTCTTTTTCTTAGTGTCAATGAGACAATTATTTTGGCCCCTGGGGTGTTCAGAGGAGCGCCAAGTTGTGATGAGGAAATGCTGGCATCAGATGGCTCATCTGGGGAACACAGAGGCTGACTGCGGGGCTCACAGTGCAGATGCTGGTCACACTGATGCTGGAGGTGTGTTTTCTGCAATGCACTGAGATGTCAACCTCAGTAGAGAAATGCAAAGACTGAATTGAATTGTAACCTAATGTGAGATCTTGGCACAGAACATATTAACAAATAAATGACTTAAGAATATTTTAAATAAATGAATAAATAGCTCCCCCTGGGCTCCTTCCTCTTCTGTGGGACTCTTGGCAGGGCTTCACATCTCCCAACCTTTTGCTCCGGGCCATGCCACCTCCAACCCCATCCAGTTCCTCCCTCAGCCCTCCTCTTGCCCCTGAGCCTGGAAAGTGTCTCCACAGGTCTACGAGGCTGCATTCAGGTCTCTTCTGCTGCTTTGCCTGAGCACAGCCAGAGGATGACCAAGGGCCTCGTGGTTCCTGCATGCATGCGCCCTGGCTGGGCTCCTTCGGTGCGGGTCCCGAAGCTCCCTCCCACTTACTCCCCCTTCCCTCGGAAGCCAGGCTGCCCCTGCAGCACCAGGGGAGACCTTTGCCGGCTCAGCACTCAGGATGTAAACAAGACCAGGCAGGATGGTCAGCAGAGTGCGAGCTGTCCTGCTCCTCTGGCCCACTTGTTTCAAATCACATTTTTAAAAGAAAAATGGAATCTGGGGTGGCCCGAGGGCTTGTGACAACGCTGGTCCAGATGGGCACCCTGCATTCCTCACAGTGACATCTCCTAACTCCAGCTGACTTTATTTTGAGGCCCATCGGTATGTTTTGCACATTTTTTAATGAAATTTCAATTAACTCTTAATTCCTCTGGTGTTCAGGGCAGCTCTGCTTTCGGAGCCAGGTGGGTGTGTGGTGAACAGCTGAAGCCTTCCAGGCCCCGCAACCTAGTGGTCCAGCAGGCATATAGATGACCCCACCACATGCTGGCGCTGGGCACAGCTGTGCGAAGTGCTCTGAGGAGAGGAGAGTCACTGGCCAAGGAGTGACAGGGCAGAGAAGGCCTCCTGAGGAAGGGGTCCTCAAGTGGGGCCCCTAAGGCCTATTGGTATCACTAGAAGGAAGAGGACTTGCCAGGGGGGGAAGAGCCTGTTCCAGTGTCCCTGGGCCTATTTTTTGAGCTAAGGAAAGATGCGGCTGAGGGGCTCAGGGCTGTAGCATGCAGGCATAAAGACCAAGTAAGGGCAGGGGTCTTCACCCTAAAATAAAAGGCATGTGTCTCAAAGCCATGAAACCAGACTTAATCACTCACGTGGGCCCGGAAAGCATTGCTCTGTTTTGTATGGGTGGAGGGGTCCAGCGGAAAGGAAAGGCCAGTTAGAATGTAACACCCAGACCAGATGCATGATGAAGTGGGCTTCAGTGGGACCCACACAGTCGGAGGGAGGAATGGGCAGTTGGCGGGCATCTGAGGAGGTCAGGCAGACAGGACCAGGAGACTAGCTGGCCCAGCGGCGAAATAGCACAAAGGAGGAATCGTGATCTGAAAGAATCATGAGAAACCCAGGGACAGGGAGATAAGCTTCTCTGGGATTCTGCATGTGGTGCCTGGGACCTGTCTTAGTCCTTGCTGGCTGCAGAATTCCTGACACGAGAGCCCTTTAAGCGACTCACACGCACGCCTCATGGTTCTGGAGGCTTCACGCCCACCATCAAGGCTCTGGACATCAGTTTGGGCAACATGCTCTCCTTCATAGGCAGCCTTCTTGGTGGTGTCCCCATGTGTTGGGGTGCAGAAGCAGCACTGTTGTTTTTAATAAAGGATCAGAAGCCTTGTGACTCCAGCCTCCTCCATCAAGGCCCAGCCACCCCCAGACACCCCTTTCCTCACACTGCTTTGCTGAAGGGAGAACGTAACACTCCAATTGCGGAGAGAAGCGTATCCGGATCGTGGTGCCGTCCTCAGCGGGCACCAGGCAGATGTGGGGCACTCTTAACACATCCGTAGAGGAGACCCTAGGGGAGAGGGTGGGTTTACTAATATGCTTGCGACAGTGACCGTTGGACACCATGTCACACACCTCAACAGTACCCACCAGGAGAAGACTGGAGGAGGGGCCAACCCAGGACGATGAGAACAGGGGCAGCGGGACAGGGCCCTGGGCTCTCCCAGGCTGGATGCAGGGAGAGGCGTGGCCCCCAGCTGTGGCCGGCTCGTGTCATGAGTCTTCTCCGGCTCGCTGTCGGTCATCTGGCTTTGCTTCCTGCTTTTCCGTGAAGCTCTCCATCTGTTCTGGAGCCACAACCAGTGCTCACAGGTGGGGACTGGTCCCCAGGCCTGTGGCGAAAGGCAGAGTGGGTGAGGCTCTGGGGCCGGTGGGCTTCACACCACAGCGAGGAGTGTGCCGGCTTGCTGCCCATTCGATATTTGCTGCATTTCATGAAAACTTGACTTTGGGTGTTTGCCCCCCAAAATTGGGGTCAGCTGAGACTGCGTAGCTTCTCTCCCTTAGGCAGCCCAGTCCTCAGTGGGACCTTCCTCCTTGGTCGCCCTCACCTCTGCCCCGCAAGCTCTTCCACTTGACCTCAGTCTTCCCAATCAGCTTGCACTCTCCAGCTAGCTGAGCTTAGACCTGCCCCAAAGCCCTTCTCACTGCGGAGACTAGGAGGAGTAGACGGAGTGGGCAAAGGGACCAGCAGCCGCCCGAGTGCTGGGGGCACGGGCGCAGGCCCTGCCTTGCCTGGCCCTGTTCCGTGGCCCTGACCCGGCTGATGCCAGGCCTGCCCCCGTGCCCGTGGTCCTGACCCTGCTCCAGGATCTTGTCCCCTGCCTCTAGCACTGCCCCCTCCAACCTTGTAGAAGGAAATGGGGGCCCAAATGAACCTTCCTGAAAGCAAGCACATCCCTTTACTGCACCCCTGGAACAGCAAGAGTGATGAACTTGCAGGCACTGCCCTCTCCAGAACCCCATTGCCCCCTGCAGGGTTAAACCTCATTCCACCCCATCTCTCCAGATCCCCCGGCTTGGGGTCAGGGTTGAGCTGGGTCTCTATTGGCTTCTAGCCTTGGGGTGGCGCAAGCAGGGCTGAATTTCCGCTCCCCAACAGTGCCAACCTGGCCAGCTCTTGCCTAGGCCTGGCAGCCTCCCTTTTCCTTCCTGTTCCCTCCTCTGAGCTTCTTTTACCTGTTGCCAGGATCTATGTGATGCCCTTTCTCAGGGACCCCAGTGGAGACTGAACCACTGATAAAAATCTCCAGCAGCCAGTCTCTGGGTTTGATGAGTAAATCATGTGGAACAAAAACAAGAGCTCTGCTGAAGTCAACACAGATGACATCTGTCACTTCCCCTTAATCCATCCGCCAGGAGGGAAGGGCATTGGATTAATTAGGCCCTCACAGTGCGGCTAGCTGTGACTCTGGCCCTCTTTCTGGTTGAACCCTGGTGACTGAAAGGAATGTACCCTCACCTCTTGCTCCTGCTGGAGGGAACAGGTCTTGAGGTCATACTGCAATTGTTTTTTCTCTTAAAATGCACATGGGCACAATTTATGCGCACTGCACTTGCTACGCCCATCGTCATCGAAAGCAAAGCTCCTTGTTTCTTTTCAAGTGGGGCCACTGCAGGCTTCTAGAAGCTTTTCCGGACATTGAATGGGTTGCCAAAGCTAAATGCCTGTTCATTGGAAACAGAGGCACCTGCCTGGGTAGGGTTTCTGTGGAAGTCTGTGAGTATCTATTTTAATTAAGCAGCTCACTGCCCCTTGTCCCTCCGCCTCCCCTGACCTGGGGTGAGGACACCGCAGTGCAGTCCGAGTGGGCTTGGCCAGCCGTGGGGACTTGTGCTGGGCGGTGCTCGTGTGACTCTGAGCATAGCTTACCCGTTCACCGTCGCCGCCATTCACAACTGCAGGGACAGCTTGTTTCCCTGGTCTTGACTTTGAAACAGAAGGGCCCGTTCACGTCTCTGCTGCCTGTGCCCCATTAGAGTGTGGATCGTTTTCCCTTGAGTTATAGGAGCAGTGTCTGTGCTCTGGACGCCAGTTTCTTTGCTGGACGCATCAGGAAAGCTTCCTGTATTATTTTCCATTTGCTGCCAGGCCGATGACAACGTGCAGCAGGGGGACGATGCCTGCTTGTTGCTCTATGGTCCTGACGGCCATGGTCAGGGCGACTCCTGGGCGGAAGGCGAGTGCTGCCCGTCCAGGAGCACCGTCCCGGCTGCTGGATCCTCCTGCGTGTGCTCCCGGGACCTGGATCTGTGTCTTGCCCACGCGTGGGCCCTCGGTCACCACGCCAACACAGGCACACTCCGTGCAGCTCACGTCGGCCCTGGGACTCTCTGACTCCTGGTTGTCTGCCAAGGAAAGGGCTCTGCTTGTGGGGGCTCGTGTGTCTGGACTGGGGCCCACCCACACGACAGAGGATAATCTTCTTGCTTTATAATCAGCTGATTTGTAGTCCTAACTCCAGCTGCGAAGCCCTTTTACTGTGTAATCTGACATGTGGGCAGGAGTCTCCAGGGGCCAAGGTCAGGGAGCGAGGCTTTTGCCTACAGTCCTGCCTGTTCCAGAATCTGTAATTAACAGAGGAAACAAAATCCTCTTACAATTGCGTACAGTTCTGTTTCCAGTCCTAGTCGGTCAAGTAAGGGGATAAATTAAAGAGAAACAACCATTTTCCTAATCCTTGTCTCCAGGATTATCTTCCTTTCCATGACTGCCACCGAGGAAAGGCAGGGAAAGGCCCTGGGGACAAGGTCCTAAGCCTCGGTGTTTATCGCCAGCCCCTTCTTGGGGATTAAGGGACATAGCCACTCACCACAGTGACATGCTTGCTCCGTTCTGCCCCAAGCCTGGGCTGGACATGCTCCTGTCAACCTTCTCAGAGAGCCCTCCAGACCAACCTTGCAAGGATGGTGGACCTTGCAAGCCACGTGTTGTCACTGGATCACATCCCTGCACCCTGCCAGCCCCCATCCCATGCCGTCGCCATGCACAGAGGTGTCAAAGACCCTGCGCAGGATGCACACCCGGCCCAGGCCGCCCCAGTGTCTGTGGTGCTCACCCCTGTATAGGTTGGGGTGGGTTAAGAGCATGTCAGCCCTTGACAGAGAAGCGTTGGCTGCAGTGGGGGAGGGGGCTAGGAGAAGCAGCACCTGAGCTGACTGCTGCAGCACCTTCCTGGGTCTCTGATCCTGAAAGACAGTGGCCACCTGGAATAGAGATGGCCCCAGGGCCATCCCCTCATCAAACCCTTCCCAAGGAAGTTCTGATTCTGATAGTTGATTACTGGTTTAGAAGACCATGACTGCATTTGAAAAATGATATGTGGTAAGTTGCAAAGGCACGTAGTGGATTGGAATCCGTAGAAAGACACGTGGGATATGACCACAACCCCCGGGGAAGGTTCAGCTTCAAAGCGTGCACTGCAGCATGAAGCAAAGCACGTCACCATTCGTCTCCCTCGAAGCCTCCCTGCCTTCAACCCCGCTGCCCGTCACTCTTGCCACTGTCTGAAGCAGTTCTGGAGTCCCCTCTCTTAAGCATCTTTTTGTGGCTGCCCTGAAGTCCTGCACCAACTCTGAAGTGCTTATAGGGATCAGAGACACAGAGAAGCATTGCCCTGCCCCCATGCACCTCGTTCTCTGGAGCTGGCTCTTCTCCAACATCCGTGAGACCTCGAAAGGAAACGTCTCCAGGGGATCCAGGACCCACAGCCCACCACTCAGGAAAGACACTCAGGAAAGAGGGCTCAGGGCCTGCGGCAGAAAATGGCAAGAGGGGGAAGATAACTGTGCTCACAGCATGGCAGAACGTGTCGGGGAGAGTCAACTGCAATGTGACCTTTACTGTGATAAATTTCACATAATCTACACATTCACCATGGTTCTCCAGTGCGTCTTACATGTTTGGGAAACCATTGCTGTTTGTCCTCTCAGCTTTGGAGGTGCAGAGTGTGTGTTAGCTTGTGAGGGCCTTGGGCTCCCTGTGGTGAAGGCTGTAGGGCATGTGCTCGTCACGTCATACACTCAGGCGCGTGCGCGCGCGCACACACACACACACACACACACACACACATGCAGGCAGAGCACTTGCTCTATTGTCTCAGCAATGGATAAACCGAGCTTTCTGTCTGCACGCCTGCATTCTCCACTCACTGTAAACCTCTTCCCAAGCCACTGAGGAGTTTTGCAAACATTTCTCTTAATGGCTGATTAGGGTTTCATCTCCTGCTTGTACCTGGGCTGTAACTTATCTTCCCAAATCCTATTAAAGTATGTTTAGGTTGCTTCTCATTTTCTGACCTTACAAAGAGCCCTACACAATCAGTTCAAAGCTGGGTCTTGGTGGACCCTTGCAGTCCTGTCCAGAGGGCATCCCACCAGCGTGGCGCTTCAGGGCCCAAAGACCCACAGAATCTGGGGCCTTGGCCACCATCGGCAGTGTTGGGGCCTTGCCGTCACCTCAGCCTTTTTCTTTCGTCTCCACCCACTGCTGCCCGACAGGAAGCCCGCTCTGCCCCAGCCCGAGAGCCGCCCGTCCTGCAGCCACGTACCTCGTGCTATGGGTCCCCAGCTCCGCTCAGGCTAGGCACTGCAGGGCCGCCAAGGTATCGGAGGGAAGGCACCCCGCAAGGCTCTTCCCTTTCCAGTTGCAGGCTGTCCTCAAGCCTCCCTGCTGTGCCGACAAAGCTCTGCGGCTGGCGATGTCTCGGCCAGCTTTCCTGGCTTTTGCCTAGTGGTCTGTCTGTTTTTTTTTTTTTTTCTGTCTTTTTGAGACAGGGTCTCACTATACAGTTCAGGCTGGCCTTAAGCTCACTGTGTAGCTCAGGCTGGTCTCGAACTCACAACAGTCCTCCTGCCTCAGCCTCCCGAGTGCTGGGATTACAGGCATGCGCCACCACGCCCGGCCCCGTCTTTCTTGAGTTCCTATTCTGAGGTGGTTTCCTACTCTCCTTGGGCTCCATGAGCTCCATGAACTTGGTTCCTGATGACTGAGGTGCGCTGTGGCCCCAGTGTGGTTTGGCTTGCTCTCCGCCTGGACCAGTGCTGGGGAGCCTGCGGCACAAATGCCACGGCAGGCACGCGGAGCCCTTGAGGCTGGCATGTGAGCCACACTGCTGCAGCATCAGGTATTCAGGCTTAGCTTGGCACTTCGCAATAAATACAGGGGTTTTGGCCGGCAATGTGGACAGTTGTCTCCAAGAGGTCTGCCACGCTGGGGCTGTAGCTACTGAACAGGATTTATCTGTCCACTGTCCATGTGCTCTTCCAAGTTAGAGACATTTCCTAGGAGAATCCTTACATCAGATTTATCGTAATTTTCATTTCTCATTTCTGGTACGCTATGACAGATTTTGGCAGCACACAAGTCCAGCGACTGCCCACACCTCTCGCTCTGAGAACATCCTGGTTCATCTTCACTTCTGCTCATTGGGTGGATGGACACAACCCGTCCAGTTCTGGTGGGGAGACATTGGGCTGTTCCCAGTTTTTGGACAATTACGGTAAAGCTGCTGTAAGCCCTCGTGTGTAGACCCTGAGGGAGAGATGCTTCCGCTTCTGCAGGGCGAGGACCAAGCAGAGTAGCTGCGGGCTGCAAGGCACGTCTGTGCTTGCCGCTCTTATCCTCGGCGAACCCTCCCCTCACCTCTGTTAGCTCTTCTTTCAGGCTTCACTCAAGGCCTTTCTGCCCTTCCATGTTGATCTCCCGATTTGAATAAAATGGTCTCTCTTCACAGTTCTCAGCCAGGTTAAACCTCCAGAATCACAGAGTGCAGCATTCGGATTTCAGTGCAGATGCTGGGGGTCGGGGTGATGGAGGAGGGAGGAGCTTTTTGCTTGGATTTTAAACAGGCTCCATGTGCCATTTGGGTTATCCATCAAGTCGGAGAACTTCCACCTGACATATCTCCCTTCACACTGGGAAGGAGTACAAGGAGCACAAAAGATGACGAAACAGAGCAAAACTTTTTAGCATGGGTGGGGCTCAGGGTTCCTGCACGGTGCCTTTTAATTTTTAGAACAGAGAATGAAATGGCAGTGCTTGCTGCACGGGGGAGATGGGCTTGGAAACAGACGTCTAAGCACATGGCTTGGCACGCATCCGCAGCTCAGCAGTGACCGGCCCGGAGCTCAGCAAGGCTGGCTATGACATGTGAGATGGGACTCGGGCTCATAGGAAAAGCCTTCTCCTCTTCATTTTACAAATATTGTGTACCGTGCTCATGTGTGCTTCGTGATGCTGCTTCTAAATGTGAGTTCTATGGTGAGGTACACAGCCGTGCGCAGCATGCATCTGAGAGCACACTGGCGGTGTGGCAGGGGTGAGGTTTGTGGGGACCGCTTCCGCTGGGAGTGCTGGGAAGGGGTGGACTCCAGCTTCTGGGCTGAGGGGCTGGCTCTAGGTGGAGGAATGTGGGGGAGGCATGGCAGAGGGATGGCAAAGGCTCCGTGTGTTGGGGGGGCTCTCCACTCCCCCTTCTCTGGGGTGGGCTGTGGATTAGTTATTTAATGACAAAAAACTAGTTGCAAGATGAAGGCCCTTCAGTCAAGGTGCCAGGGTGCCAGGTAGGGACCATGGGAAGGAGCAATAAAGCTGATGAGCTATCCCACCCCGGTCCCAGTGGCCTCTGAGGCTGAGGCTATAGATAGTGAAAGGTACGTTCACAAGGCCCTCAGCCCTGGGCACCATGCAAACCCAGCTGCAGCTCCCTGCAGCCCTGAAGACTGCAGGAGACGGTGGGCGGATTTTCTCAAGTCAGAATCACGCAAGGGCCAGGTGTGGGACGCGATGGGCGGGGCCATGTGCCGTCCCCTCTGGTCCTGGGCCGGGGGCTGTCACTGTGATGTTGCTGATCGTGTCCAGCAGGCCTGACATCCTGCCTGCACCTGTGCGCATGTGCGGGGCGCCCACAGCCCGCGCTCCCTCCGCCTCCGCAAGCGGGGGCCGCTGCTCAGCGCACCCAGGCCGAGCTGTCGCCTGCCAGGGCTGCAGAGCTCCGTGGCCCCAGCCAGGCAGGGTGGATACGGCTGCACTGCAGGCCACATTTCCTTGCCATGAGAAACGTACGTTCTGGACATCCGTGGAGAACAGAACACTTGAACGCTTTCAGAAAATGATGAAAATAGTGTACTTATCTGGATTTAAAGAGAAAACCCAGCCAAGTGCTTTGCCTCTGCTTAGATGTGGTCATGCCCAGCGCTTGCACGGGGCAGAAGGGCCCAATGCCCGAGTACTGGCCACCTCAGGAGAAGAGCCTCACTTTCACAGGGAGTAGGGGTTATAACATTACGCTGTGCTTTTCCAAAATGGTAAAAGAAATGTGAAAACAGCATGAGCTGCCACTGTAAGTACTCCATACGCCATCAACTTTCCTAAATTCGTTTTTGAAAATCAGTGAAACTTAGTACAATAATGTATGTGGGTGATTTCAAGAGTTTCTGGTTATCAGTTCCTTTGCAGGGCTTTGTGTCTTCCCGCATCTCTCCTGCTGGGAATACCAAGACGCCCTTGGCGGCTGAGTGCTCTGCAGTGCAGGCAGCCCGAGCTCTTCGGTGTGTGCACTTAGCCATGCAGTGCCCGGCGCTTGCTCTGAGATCCCAGGTTTGGAGTGCCCTGCGCTGCTGTGGTGGGCTCTGCAGCCACATCTGGGCCCCACGTGCCGCGCCCCTCTTCTCAGGAGCACACTTGGGGGTGGTTGGGGCACATTGTTCCTCAACCTCCGGAGCCTTCCGCTGATTCAAGTGGCACAGCCGGGGCACCCAGTCCTGGCCTGCGTGGTCCAGGATGGCAGCTGCGTGGACGGTGATGGGTGGCAGAGCCTTCAGTGTGTGCATCCAGCTGCGGTGGCGCGTGGGGCGTGGCTGTCAGTCAGCTCAGAGCCCCTCCCATGCTGTCCCACACTTCGGGTGCCTCCGGGGCCCAGACAACCCACAGGCGACCGCCTCCTCCCTATCCAGGCTCATGTTGCCAAGCGTCTCTGCACCCCAGGATCACCCCGCCCACAGCCACTCATGCCCCCGCACCTTGGTGCCATCCCTGAGCCACGACAGCTCCCTAGACATGGAGGGCAGTTGCATCTCGTGTCTGTGGAAGCCCCCGGAACTCAAGGTCCATAAGCTCCTGCCCCAAGACACCATGGAGGGGTCCTCCTGGTTAGGGGACAATGTCGGACTCTAATTCCCTCTCTAAAAACAAGCAAACTTTCAGTGTTTCTAGAATTTTCAGATTCTCTGTTATTTTCTTTTGATTACTTTGAAAGGAGAGAGCAGAAGCCAGGCTTCGTGGCCATCCTGGTGAAGCAGCAGCAGGCTGGGGAGGTGTGATCGGCACAGTCCGCCTCACCACGGCGTGGCCCGATGTCCACGGGACGCACCAGCGATGGTCAAGCCAGGCCTAATGTTCATCACGTGCGGGGCACGCGGCCACCATTGCGTCCACCCTGGGTCAGGTTTCTGCCGCTCTGCTAGGTTCCCAGATTGTTGATGTTATCAGCGTAGCCCTAGGTGCCTCCAGAGCCTCGCCTGATCCTCCTTTAACTCCCCAAGGAGCCTTTTTTCTCTGCCACACGGTGGCATTTGATCCACTGCAGCCTGGCTTTGGCCTCTTAATCCTTCTTGTTTACAGTGAGTTTAATCTCTGTCACATTTAGCCTTTTGCTGGACAGACCTTGTCCTCACCGTGTGACTGCCCATGAGCCGCCAGGACGGGTCTGCTGTGTGTCTTTGCCTTGAAAGAGCAGTCCCCAAAGCCTTCACCCTGCATCAACAGTCTGGAAGGGCGCATAAGGCACACCTGATAAACAGGGAGAGAGGGACCACCAGGGTAGGGAAAAGCCAGGCTGTGAAGCGGAAAATCCATCCGTTTCTCAGTGTGTGCAGGGCGTGGACTGCTCCACAGCAGAGTCAGACTGAAAAGGCAAGAGAAATTCTAGCCCAAAGCTTCCCAGGCCAGTACTCACATTCCCAGCCCCTTGAGTCGGAGGACTGTTTGGGAAATTGGGCTGTGGTTGTCAGGGCCACCTGCAGGGGCTGAGGGCCGGGGAGGAGCCGGCCTGTGCCCCCACCATGGTGTCCGGCCTGGCTTCAGACAGCAGCAGCACCTGCCCATCTCCAGGCTGGCTGCGCACGGCTGGGTCTGCCTTCCCAGGGACACTGACAGTTGCACTGTGGGACAGATGAGGGCTAAACAGAGCCACTGCCCTGGGAGGGACAAGTCGCTCCTTTGCTCATGGGTGCAACAGCAAAACTGTCTATGTTGGTTTCTTGACTTTAATGAAACCCTTTTACATATATTTTTATGCTTTGCAGGCAAAGTTCTTATGTCAACAGGCACTGATTGGGATCGCTCCCAGAGTATCCGGCCCTGACCTTCAGTGGCCAAGGGTTTACATGGGCTAAGCAGGCAGGAAGTACAGACAGCATGGCTTGTCCCTTGGGGACTGGCTTACACAACGTGTGTCACAGTACCAGTTGTCTCTAAGAGACAGAGCAACCGAAACTGGAACAGCAGCTGTTGCCTGGGAAATGAGGAAACTGAAGCACTCTGGCTGGGGTGGGGGTGGCTCCCTGGCAAATCCCTGCTGGCATATTACCTGTGATCTCCTGAGGCAAGGCCCAGTAGAAGCAGGTAGACATAATTAAGCCTGTCACAGTTAGAAAATCATGGTAAAAGGACATAATGCCGAATGCACCTTTTTAACTGTTATGTGCACAGCTTTGAGGCATGGACGGTGGACCTTGGCTGTGCGGCGGGCACCACCATCCATGTCTGGAATGTTCTCATCACCCACTAGATAGCCCTGCCTGTCCCCGGCCTGGGTGGAAGCCGCACGCCTGTGTCCTGGAGCTCAGCGCTCTGTGGGCCTCATTTAATGGGAGCCACGACACCTGGTCCTTCTGTGCTGGCTTATTCAGCATAGCCTTCAGGATTTGTCATGGTGCATTGTGCGTCAAAATAGCCTTCTTCTTGGGGCGAAATAGCATTCCACATGAACAAACACTATGCAGGTGAGGGCTGGCTCCTGTGCTCTGCCGCTATGAAAAAAGAAAGATTCAATAGGGTGCGTTTTCAGGGTCTGTCTCTTCTAAAATTGCTGAGAGCTTATTTTCAGGTGAGTCTTATGTTCAGGGATGTGCAGTTGTGTGAACTGTGGTGTGCAACACTATTAGGAACAGGGCTGGGTGCTGGGAGCAGGGCTGGGTGCTGGGAGCAGGGCTGGGTGCTGGGAGCAGGGCTGGGTGCTGGGAGCAGGG